>JAQFZM010000505.1:0-31065 GCA_034695785.1 Galumna obvia
GAATATGTATATTGTCTAATAAAATATCATTCAATTATCTAAAGTCTATAGTCTATCACTGATATCACATCATATCATATCAGTTATGTATCTTCTCTTTGTTTACTAAATTCCAACGAAAAGTTTTTATTTTACTTAACTTTTTGAGGTTCAATAAAAATAGATTTGTTTCAAGAGTTTTGTTTAAATCATTTATCAATAAAACATACATTTATTGATATTCCTTTTGATTTGTGGAGAACTAATCGCATATTAAATGATTTACCGATAATTTAATGTAAAAAATTTATTCTCAATTATAATAAACTGGAAATTGAGGACCACTTTTAAAATATTTGACATTAAAATTGATCCGAAAAGAGAGTAAAAAATACATTTTCTTTGAAACGAAATTAAATAAATACAGTCGTAAACGAAATATTGATTAAAAGTCATTCAAATATAATAAGAAATATAAATAAATAGCGAATAATTTTGGCTGAAAATCGATTGCAATCAAAGAATGCAAAAAAGCTTTTTTTGTAAATATAGAAGTTTTTTGTAGTTCTGAGAACTCTCGAGTAAACTCTTCTAAAACATTATTCAATTACTTCAGAAATAATGAATTTGAATTTGAATGCAAATATCGATTAATGAATATCTCAATGAAATTGTCTTCACATAAAGTAATGCATAAATTATTAAAGAAATTTTTATGAATAATTTTCATCAATAATTGAATCGTTTGTTCCAAAAACAAATGTTTTGAATACAATCTTATTTCAGAACCAAATATTAATATAATTATTAATAGAAAAATCAATTTCCAATTAACTGAACAAAGACTCAGTTATGACTCGTTTCTAATGTTTCAAATATTTTGTGGTAAAACTCGAGAGGAATGTTTGGATTCTTAAGAATAGATTTAATTTATAAATTTAATGATATTTATTCCAAAGGGATTCACATTATTTTACATAACGTTATAATAATTTAATTGTTGGAAATGCCCTACAATTTGAAACATTCAAATAACAGATTCTTTGTTCCTTTCGTTATCATCACCGCTAGTACTCGACCGACTACTCACAGATCCGGGACCCCCACCACAAGTACTACCGCTAGCATTTGCAGTACATATTTGGAGTTCAATTTCTGCGAGTCTATACAAACAATGAATGAGTTTCTAATGATTTTATTTCTAGTGATTTACCTGTTCTCCACTTCCCACTGTTGTTGACTTAATTTAATAGTCATCGACGCGTTTTCAGTTTCCAAAGATTGTAAGCGTTCTCTCAATCTCTTGATTTCTGCGAGAAGTGCTGCGTCTTGTGGCGGGTCGTTTCCTATTTGAATGTGATGACTATCTGTACTCAAAGTAGGAGATGGAGTGTGAAGTGCCATCGGATGCGGTACTGCCAAATGAGTAGTAGAAGCGGCCGGACTCACTCCACAAAAGGCTGGAACTGTACCGCTGACCGGTGAGTGTGAATAGAAAGGAATGAGATTTGGCTGCTGTTGAGGGGAACGTCTGTCGTAACCAATTAATTGAAGATTTGACGAAAAAATTTGAGGGGAATATAGAAGTGATTGAGAGGTGGGAGGAATAGGCGAACAGCCCAGTATTCCACCACCAGTTTGGAAAAAATTGGTTCCATTAATATCATTAGTTTTATGAGAGATGTGAACGTCGGCTTTATTACTGGTTTCACTGACATTACTTTCGCTGTCAATGACTTCTTTTTCATTTTTTTGGTTTCTATCGTCTCTTTCTCTGTCGAGTTCGTCGTCAGTCAAAAGAGTTGCGGTCGAAGCGGACGTTTGCTCTTTCCTTGTGATTTGCATTTCACTGACAGGCACTTTACCCTTTGACTCAACTAATCCGGGAGTACTCCGACTCCTTCCCATCGCAACTGATTTCAAAATTATAATATAAATCATAAAATAATTTGATTTTTGATGTTTGACTCACTCTTTTTCAGGGGTTCTTTGCGATACTTTTCCAGTCTTTTGACGGCAATGGCTTCTAACCTAACTCTGGCCGCCGGATAGTCTTTAAGGACATCCCACATGTCCTGATTTATTGAAAATTTAGTTAAATTAACAATTTTAGTTAGAATAAAAGTGTACTTGTTTGTTTAAGCAAAACAAATCGCTATAACCAACACTTTTAACAGATGCTGTGCGTCTATTGCCAGCCGTTCCCATATTAAGAATACTTATTTCTCCAAAATAACTGCCTGCACGTAAAGTAGCTAGTACAGTTTTGCCATTATCTGTAACCACTTGTAACCTTTAAATTTTAAATAATTAATGTTTTTAATAAAACAAATCAGTGAAATGACAGACCGGCCTCTATTAACGATATACATTTCTTTTCCCACTTCTCCTTTTCTGCAGATGTAATCTCCGGGACTGAATAAAACTGGTCTTAACCTGAGGACGAGTTCACAAAGAAATCCTGCCTCAGTATTCTGGAAGATCTCAACTCTTTTTAAAGTATCCAAATGTACGTGAATTGCAATTTCGGCCTTCAATTTATCTATAATTCATTTTCATTTCAAATCAGAGAAATTATCAATAAATTAGTCTCTAATTTATAATTTTTCCATTTTTTGAAAGTTTTTTAAAACATATTAATAAAGTTTAAAACAAATGAATAAAAAGACTGAGATTTTAAAAAATTATCAACAAGCTAAGTTTAGTTAAACTTAATCAATAATCTAAATCAGACTTGTCAATTTAGCCATGGTGGGATAAATATCTACTTACTAAATGAAATGATCATTTGGTATATTTGAACAAAAACTAAATCTATATAAACCATTACACTTTTAACCAATTTTAAATCATTTCAATTAGTATTGTTTCCTCGTTTTCTTTACATTCATTTATCAAAAGAAAAGTTCATTTATATATCATAAATATTTTTAAATAAATACTTTGCTTACTCATTCAATAATGTTATAAGAATCAGTTAAATAAGCTTATGTCATATAATATTCACATGAATTTGGCTAAATTGACTAGCTTGATTTCTCGATAAAATATTTCTCTGAATGATCTTGAGCATCTTATAAAACGTTTAAAATTATAAGTGATTAATACCCGGAAGGCATCCGACAGATCTTTCCTCGTCAGAGGACTTTTGTGTCATCCATAAGTAGTCAAACCAACGAATAACTTTAGTCTGGATATGTTCGGGAACTCTTCTCATACGCATATATGTCTTAACGGCATCCAATTTCGCTGAATTTACATAAATTAAAGCAAATATTATAGAGATTTTAGTTTCAAATTTATGGCATAATTTTGATCACTAAATGTTAGTATAACTTAATTTATAGTCTAATGATTGAGATCTCAAATATAAGTTTAACGAAATAACACTTTTTGATAGAATCTATTATTTTTCATATAATGAGAAGACATCACAAATTTATTTACTTTAAAATTAAAAATTATTTATTAATAAATTTTAATGAAATAAATGTATAATTAAGTTGGAATACAAATAGATGGAATGGAATAAAAGTAATGTAACCTTGGAATTCTTTTCGGGCTGCGCTAACATTAGTAACAATGTTGGCCACATATCCCAAGACAGCTGTTCAATGAAGAAGAAGATCACTGATTGAATTGAATGTTTGAATTGAATGCAAGAAATGAATAAATCAATAAATCGATACAAACTGGCGAAGAGAAAGAGTCCGAAAACAATTTCCATAACTAAGAAGAAATATTCGCCTTTAGTTCGCGGTGTCGGCAAATCCCCTAAAATTACTTTCAATGTTATTATGTCTTAAAAGTGATTGAAAGCAGACCTGTCAAAGTCAAGACTAGTACAGACCAATACATTGCACTGAATTAAAAAGAAAGTCAATGAAAGTGAAAGTCAATGAAAGAGTGATTGAAAACTTACTGCAAATAATCGCATTGAACTCCAATACAATTGTCTTTTTTCGAGTCTCTGAACCAGTCATGAGAACCGAAACCATTGTTCAAGTGTATGATCTGACACAAACATGCGTTCCAATGGAATATTACAAGAATATAATGAATTAACGAAAGAGTTCTGAAAACATTTGGATAATTAGTGTGACGTTCTGTGCGGTCGAGAAATGCCCAAAATCTGTATATTTTGACTAAACGGAAACACCGAAGCATTGATTTGAACCCAATTGATAAGTAAAGGAAGTCGAGGGGCAGAAGACACAAACAGTCGATATAAAACATTGTGCAGTTCATGTAATGTTGTCTCAGTTTGATTCCATCTGTTTGAAGAACACCCTCTTCGAGATAACCGGTTCGAAAATGAACGGCAATATCGAGTATATAAACAAAATCAGAGAAATAGTCAAATGTAAACCACGTGCCAACTGTTTGTTCACTAATCTCTTGGAAAGCGCACCGGTATATAATTGTCCAGAAATTGTAGAGAAACGCAACGCTCACAACCATTGACCAGTAGTAACACAATCGTCCGGACGGGTCAAACACAAAGGACCAGTTGCAGCCTCCTTTGTCAGAGCTCGAGGTCGATGTCTCCCATCGCTCGAACTCTTTCTTTATTTCTTTTCTTCGCTGTTCTCTTGTCTTCTTTGGTATTTCCAAATCAGAGCTCACATGAGCTCTACTGATGAAACCTAAGGTTTAACCCATAAAACATTTATAATACAATCATTAAAACAATAGAATTGTGTTCTTCTCTTCTATTCTTAGTTTTGATAATTTTCTTCAAATATATATTTTAAAATTCATTAAATATTTTATTAAATAATAAACAATAAATAATAAAAAATTTAATACCGCTTTCAAAAAGTTTTACTCTTGATCATCGACCTAATAAAATATTTATCTTATTTTTTCATTTATCTTATTTTTTCATTTATCTTATATCAACTAAATCTAAAAACCAATACTATTTAAAACAATAGAAATTAGTGACCGACGGTATCCACTTATTTTTGTTTTGATCACTTTATTAGTTTATTGACTCGATTTAGTGCTAAAATTATTGATAATAACCAAAAAATGAGTGTAATTTTCAAATAAAAATGATTTCACTAAAAAAAATCCTTAAATAACTGAATAATTGAATGCATAACAAAATTTGAGACAAATCTAAATCATATAAATAAATATTCAATTTTTGAAATAGAATTGAAAAAATTAAAGTCTTTTTTCGATGCAATTTTCAAATCTTTGTTCAAAGATGTTTAGAGGGAGTGTGTAGAGTGATATACACCTTATTTAGGGTAAAAAATGACATAAAATTCTTATATAAAGGCTTTTATGAGGATTTAAAAATCTATAATAAACAGAAAAATCTTTTTCGGTTTTTTTCCAATTAATTTATATTGGAATTGAATATAAATAAAGTGAGCATGCTTATCCTATAAATCTGATGAGTTTTTATCATATTGAAAAGATTTCATTTTATCCTAGCATAATATGTTTTATTAAAATTTGAACCTTAAGTTCAGTAAAAATTTTTTAGGTTTAAGTCGAAACTAAAAGACTAAAAATATTTTTATATTATCGGAAAAATTTAGGGAATTGTGTCTGAAATGGTGAACATTCCTGTCTTTGTTATATTGTAAGCCAACCAATGATTTGTTATTTTCAATGCTTTTATATAAACAAATCTATTTTTTGTGGTTTGTTTTGTAATAGAGTTTGTAATACAATTCGTATTCATTTAAATGGTTTTCATTTTTATGTGAAACTGAAAAACTAATTACAAAATTCCATTCAATAGTTTATATGAATTTATTTATTGATTTTTGTTATAATTTATTTCAATTCTTAAGTTGTTATCGAAGTAACTTTAAGTATAGTATATCAGAAAAAAATAAAATAGATTAATTTTAAGGATAAAACTGAACCCATTCCTACAATTTGTAAACTAATTTAAGATTTTTTAGTGACTATATATGATCACCTTGCAAAATTGCAAAATTAATGTTCCATAAAGATTATAAACAAAAGTTGAAAACTATTTGAAAGACAAATCAAAATTAAACCCATTTTTCAAAACTTTAAGAATTAGAAGTTTTGAGCCTCGAATGAGATCTGATTTATGATATGATTTTGAAACGTTTATCTTAGGAGTGATTCCTTTCAATCACAGACCGAATGGCTGTCAAATCGATAATCACTGAATCAGTAAATGTTAATCACATTATATTTGTTCTAAGGTTAGATTAATAGCGCTCTCAATCATATGAGTACTGCTCACAATTTATATCTTATTTTAATCCAAATAATAGCAAACATTACATACATTTATAGATTCAATTTTGAGACGTTTAACGTATATTTTTGTTTGTTATTTGCAATCTCTGTGTCTCTGTTGGAGTTTATTAGTTATCTATTGAGTTATGTATCAATAATTTTCTTTTTGAAAAGAAATTCTGTGAAATAAAAGTTAAAATAAAGAGCAGTAGAGCTAACATTAGTTGCGTTCACTTCAATAAATTAAATGACGGAAAATATTCTTCCGATATGTGACGAACTTTACATAAGAATTGATTTTTGCCTTAAATTGCATTTTAGTTTTGATAACGAAAGTAATGTTTTCAAAACATTAATTAAGTTATATTTTAATGATATAAATGGAAACTATTTTCATGTTAAATAGTCAAATTAACAAGGTTAATATTAGAAAACTAAATTAATGCAAAACGAATCACTTTTTCAAATAAAATATTAAAATGTTTTTTGAGTTAAAATGAAAAATTGTTTTATGAATTTTAGAAGAGTTAACCTGCAACTGATCCTCTGGCCTTCATTTTGGCGTCTCTTCCTTTTCCGTTTCCCATATAAGCACTGACACCACTGACTCCACCGACGGGAGGGTGGAATTTTCCGGTTACCGTATCGATCAATGATTGACGTGAAGCGCACTTTACTTTTAATTTCTGTCCGTCTGCGGGTCGGGCGGACACTATACTCGTGGAAGCCATTGTTGATGGAATTTGGGAAAGCGATGGTCGCGAGTGAACACTACTTGTGCTCATCGCCCGGTAGTCTCTAAACAATAAGAATTTATTGCAAAAATTGTCAAAAGTTTATGAAAAGTCTTTTCAGTAAAAATAATTAAAGCGACAAAAAGGGGACTCTTTTGCAAAATTTCTCATTAAATTTTCTTTGAGAAATTGTGTCGGATATCTATTGTTGGGACCGGAATCTTCTCAAAACCATTGGTCGATACAATAGACTTCTCATTGAATTGGAAGCGATTCCCCAAAGAATTTCAATGTTTAGATAAGTAGAAGTCATCATTTGATCGCCTCTACATTCAACTGCTTTTTATTTGTTTGTCTCTCAAAGGAATCCAATAATTATTTTCGAAAAAATATTATAAATTACATGTCTTTCACTTTATTTAATGAATTTTTTATAATGAATTTCAGAAATAATGCTTTTATTAATAATTAAAAATTCATTTGTCATTTAATTCTTGTCCTGTAAGAGGCTTTAATATAAATAACCAAGGTGCTCACTAAACGACAAACTTATAGAAGTGGAAACCATTTTCCAATCAAATGAAAACTTTTATTAACGCCTTATGTGTACACCATTTTTGATGACAAGAATCTCACACAAAAAAGAGTCGCTAAAAGTCATTTCATAGAATATGGTTTTATATTATTTTGTATGAATACAGTTTATTTCCGAACCAGATATTTATACTCCTAAGATAGTTTGGTTATATCAAAAACTTTGGAAAAAACAAATGAAATAATTTATTACAAAATCATTTAATTTGTAAACTAATCTATTGATTTTGGGATTTATATCTAAATTATTCCCTAATTTGTCAAATAAGTCAGAAAACTTGCACTCAGTTATATAATTTATAACTTTTGTTATGGTATTCAATACTTTTTTAAATCCAAATTCTGTTATTTAATCTTTAAAATTTTTAAGGTTCCTCTTGTTCTGCCAAATCTACATGATTTCCAATGATTTTTCTTTAATTTAGGAAATTTTATCATTGATCCTTGGTAATATTAATCATGTACTTATAAGATTGAAAACAATTCATTATAAAATTTTCAGTTAATTTTCAGTTAATTTTACAAATTTTAGATTTTGAATTGAAATGTTAACTAATTATTATTTAGTATTGGACTTTTTAAAGTTCGCGCTTGAAAATATCATAAAGAAAAAAGTATACCTAGAAAAAATGTTTAAAATTAAAAAATATCTGAGGTCTTATTAAAATCATTTGTAACTTTAGAGAACATTATTTATACTCATTGGTCAGTACATTTTCTTTATAATAAAGATTTGACCATGATACAACGTATATGAAAGTTGAAATTAGTAAGATACAAATTTATATTAAGGGTTTAAATTTTAAAAAAGCTTGGTAATAGTATTTTTGGTTTTATATTCAAGAGGTGACAAAACGGTGATATAATCCAATGCTATATTATTATATATAAAAAATTATCTATTATTTTTTAAAAGATAATTTTTGACTCTAAAGCAGAAGTTTCCAAATAATCTGTTTGTATACAAAATACCTCATCATTTCTTATATTACTTAATACGAAGAGCTTCATTGGAAAGAACGGCACAAATTATACCTGTTTATATATGGATCTATTATAATTGAACAAAGACTGTATTAATTTTCTTTAATTTTAGCCATAAATAGAAGAAATTTTCAAATTATAAAAATGTTTTGAAGAAATAATAAAAATAATTTCAACGATTTGTGGAAATAAGAGGCCTTTCAATAAAAAGAAATGTTTTTGTCGGTAACTCTTCTTTTAATAATTGACTTAAGATTTTTCCGATTTATTAAATTTTTGTTTTAGTGTTTACTTTTTGATAACAATTCATAAAAAATGAAGTTTTCGTGATTTTCTTTGTTTTCAGAGCAAATAAAAAGGAATACCTTTGAACTATACTGACTCCTCCTAAATGAGATGTGATAATCCCGGGTACAACTCGAGGGCCATTAGCTGTGGAAAGTTGTCCGCTGCCATACCTAACATTTTCGGGGGCGGCGTTACTAATGACCGCCACTTCGTCCAACTCGTCGTCGAGATGTCTACTCGAAGTACTACACGGAGTATATTTGACAACTTTACCCGAATCTTTACTACCAGAGCGAAGAGAGCTTGGTAGTGGAATCTTCTTAATCATTATCGCAGTTTTATATTATTGGGAGATTTGCATAGTTTTGCTGGAGTTTTATCCATCACTACATTCGCTCCAAAATATACTAATTTTTTGTTTGTCTCGATATTCTGTCCATTTTTGTTGGCATTAAATCTATATTTCGTTTAAAATAATTTAAAAAAAAATAATTCCTTTTTTCTCATAAATATATTCTTTGATTAAACAATAACTTAAAATCAGGTGATAGTTATAAATCAATTAACTTATGATTTAGAATAGTATATAATTTACCTTGTTCTTATGTTCAGTTTATTTTAAATAATCATTAACTAATCATTTAAAAGGAATGACCCCTAAAAGCCTCTACTCTGCTATACACACATTTATAACACTTTTTATAAGGTATTAAAGTATTATAGTATCGACAAAAGCATCCATAGTTGCCGTCAACTTATGTCAGACATAGAAAATATGGATGACTTGGGGTTCAAAGGATGAACTCATGATTTTGATGGGTATTACCTTATTCAGGTATAAACAACAAATATTAAAAAAAAACATTGACTTAAGCTTATGTAAAGTGAAGTAATACGTATGAATTAAATGTAAGATTAAATATTTATTTTAATTCAAAAATTTTAAATTTGCATAATTTTATATTATGAAAATTCTAACCTAGACAATTTTATTCTAATTTTAAACTTGAAGTCTATTAATAGTTACTCTTATTATTTTTAATCTAAGAAAAAAATTAGGAAAATATTTGAAAATAAGTCATATTTATTATAGATTTGAGGAAATAAAATATAATCTAGAATAATCTTTGATAATTTCTGAATGAATTAATAATTTTAAAGCGGGTTTCAATAAAATGATCTAGGATAGTTGTTGATTATAAGAAATTAATATGAAGATACTTGTATCAAGATAAATGTTATCTATTTGGGTTTCAAAATTAAACAAATTATAAATCAATACTTTAAATTCGAGCCCTTATTGAAACTCTATTAATCAAAAAGTGTCTAGCAACAAAGTTCTATTTAATATTCTTTGTTGAAATATCACAAAATATTTGTGTTCTCAAGTGATCCAGTTCTCTTTACTGTTTTTCTATGGATCTTTTTGTTCTTTACCTTGATTTTCAAGTAAACAAGTTTGTTTGGAAACAGATTTTAATGATCTTGGTGTCATTTAAACATTTATTCTTTCTCAAATAGAAACATTTCAAATATTGAATTTTTAATTCATTAAAATAAAAGTTTTTTTTGTTTAACATTCAATAAAATAATCTAATCTTGCTACACATTTCTTCCATTTAACTTAATATAAATATTTGTTAATTTTGGAAATTATAAAAAAAATTATATATTAAGAGAAGAATAAATTGATGTCAATTAGGATTAAAGTAAAACATTTAAGTTTTCCCTCAAAATAAAAATGAAAACCAATAAAAGTTTATTAGAATTTTTAAAATATTTAATCAAAACTTATTTAAAAAGTGATGACTCGACAGCACTTAAAGACTATTGTATTGTTGAAATTCTTTGATTGTAGAGATCTTTTAAATTAATTATAAATCCTTTTTTGCAAATGAAAGCAAAACATTTTTTAAAATAGAGTATTGTTTTTATCAAATTTAGGGACTTATATTTTTGAAAAACAATTGTTTATCCATTAAGCAAGTATATTTTATAAAATTGCAAAAACTCTTATGAAATTTGTTCATTTATAACAAATATACCCCTTATATAAATATAAATGTGGTTATAAACACATTTCTGTTTTTAGCTCAAATACATAAACGTATATATGATGTATATATACATTAATCTATTAGAAAAATATAAATATAATTTATAATAAATATAATTATTAAAATTATTACTTTAATTATTATATATTTATTAAATTATATATATATTAAACAATTTTAAAGTTTAAGTAATTACTTTCTTTTATTCAATATTTTTTACAGGATTATGATATCTTTTATAATTTTCAGGAAATTAGAGTTTAAACTTGTTCAATTTGAAAAGCTCTGTATTATAAGAGTTATAGTTTTGAAATGAAAGTTCTTTCAAGTGATTAGTTTTCATTTGTTGAATAAATTGAATCATATCTTCATTTTTATCATATATTTTGATATTAAATACACACAAAAGAGTTCACAAAAATCCCATTATTTAGCGATTATTTTCGAAAAAAAAGGGTATCAGAAAAGCGATCAAATAATTAGAATATTTTAATGTTTGAGCAATGAATGAGTTGGGAATTGAACGACAATTGAGCGACAAATTATTCAATTTCTCGTTTAATAAAACTGTTTTGCATTAAAATTGGAGTCAAAAGACAATAAGAAATTAATCGCTTGAAATAAATGAATTTGAATTTAAATTTCACTGAAATTAAAAAATATTGAATAAAAAAAGCTTTTATTTATTTATTTAAATTTTATGATCTCTATTTGAAATAATTTAAGTATTAAATAAAACTTAAATACAAAACTTAAATATAGTTTTGTATTAAATATTAATTTTATGGAAAATAAGTGGTTTACAGTTAATTAAAATAAGTTATGTATCCCTGGATTTTAATCCATTTTGATTTAACTAATTATTGTTTATTTTTGTTTCAAAGAACGAATTAATTTTGAAATAATAAATTGAGTGATTCAATAAAGCATCAAGCTAATTAAAAATAGACAATATAAATATTTCTGTTTTTAGCTCAAATAAAATTCTGGCAAAAAATGACATTGATCAAATTCCTGAAATATTCCAAATTAAATGTTCATAAAATCGAAACCATATAAAATGCAGATAAAATGAGTTTTTATATTATATTATATTTATTTCATAATATAATAAAAATATATTGAAAAATAAATATTAATAAATCAAAACTTACTTAATTTGAATTGAATTTTATATTTAAAACGATTTAATTCTTAAGTCAATTGAAATTATTTAAGAATTGAATGAGTTTTGAATAATCCATTTATTCATTCATTTTATCATTTAATGTATTATTAATTTTAAAAAACTATATTATTATTTGTTTAGTAAACAATCATTGAATTGATTACATGATTGCAATTCAAGTACAGAATTGGTGTCTTTTGGTGTCAATTGAGGAGAAGTAGTGCACAAATTCTAACAAAGATATGAGATTCGAAACAAACGTTTGGTTTACATTATTTGATACAATTTATAGTAGAAGTGAAGAGTAATTCGTTCCGAAACACTTGAGTTGAGCACTACTAATGAAATTGTTGTAATCAAAGCTTAAATCATTACTAAACGAGAAATTTTATATTTAGAGAAATAGAAAACCAATCGATGGATAAATAACTGTTTATTAGAGAAAATTTTCGGACAAAACAGATATCATATTCTTCAACATTTTTGTACTAATTTTGTCGATTATATACCAAAATATAAGCTCTTCGGAGTCGAATGGGTTCTCAACTCTTGTTTTATATGAGTTGTAAATAATATTTTTTCAGTTTATGCTCTTTTAGTGAAAAGTGATGTCTCGGCGATTGCGTGCGAGTCAGCCACTGCTCCAATGGATGTAATCCTCCAATGGATAAATCATTTAAACATAAAAAACCACGAAATTTATTCAAACATTTAATATAATTCTTTAGTTTCAAAATTATTTAATGTAAAGGATTTTAACCCAAATCTCTTTTTTTTTGGTATAGAATTTCAAAATCAATTTAAAAAAAGAGATAAACTTAAAAAATGGTTAAAAGAAGATTTAATCAAATTGTCAGTCAACTCAACCTTTGAATCGACAATTTTTTAAAGGTTGTGCTCATCACTAATGCATATAAAAGTACGACAAAAGGCTAACAAACGACTGGCAATCGATAACTGAGGCTATAGTTAACTGTTTTAAATACGATTTGAATAATTAATAACAAAATTCTAGTAAAACATATAAATTGACTTTTAATGAAAGATAAAAATACGGATAAAATAACAAATGAAATGAAATGTATTTTAAAACAAATAAAATGTTTTTTTAAAAAATAATTCCTTTTAATAGAATCGAATCTTAAATATTAAATGAGTTTCTTATGATTTTATATTTTATTAAATATATAAACACTTCTAATGAAAATGTATTTTAAGAGATATACAAATTTTATAATAAATGATTAAAAATTGAATTTTTTGTTTTGGAAGATATGTTAAGATTTACAGATTATTATAAAATATAAAAGAAATAAAAATATTATACAAAAATGTATTTTAAAATAAGGCTTAAATTTGCATATTTTGTTCAGAATTTGCCGGACATTTCTTTTTTCGCGGCGCCGGAGTTGTGGGAAGACTGAAATTGGTGTTACCCTCATCATCAAAGTTTTCCTGTGAAGAGTTGAGAGGATATGTCTATTATTAGTGCAAAATCTACAGGTGTTTGAAAAAATGAATCGATTCAAACAAATCAATACATTCGTGCGATTATAATATAAAACAAAACAAAAATTACATTAAGACTTGTCATCGAATTCATTGAATTCATATATCGACTCGAATTACGATTCGGAAGACTTATAGGACTCAAGAAATTAGAAACATTTGAAACCATTCGACTTAAACGTCGTGACGATGAAGGAGAGGACGGCGGGAGTGTCGAAGAGGGCACATGTAATGACTCCAAAGACATGGCCGGTCCCAAAGACTGTCTTCTTATTGAAAATGTTCTGTTAATCTTTTCGCCTAATCCTTTTGTTCGCATTAATGCATATCTAATAAATATAATCTTATTATTAATGAACGCATTTTTTAAAAGAAATAATAATAATTTACTTCGATTTACTGACTGATCGGGCGATTTGGTTGGCATAAGAAAAATCCAAAGAAGTGAACGATTGGTTTTTAATGACGTTCTCCTAATTATAACAATTAGAACTTATTTTGAGACAATAAAAAGATAATACTTCTTTTAACGTTATATTCAAGATATTTTGCGAAATTTCCTCTAAAAACTTATCACGATTATATTCAGGCACTTTAACCAGAAAAGGATATACAGGAAGAGATCGATTCAATTGTGACTTTTCATAGGTAACGATTGCAAACGAATTCTCAAAATCTAAAAATAAAATAAGTTATAAAAGAGTTTAATATTATTTTAAAAACAAACCCAAAGATTTTTCTGTGAGAATACATTTAATTTGTGTTAATTCTATTGTTTCGATATATTTATATGTCTTTTTTGAATTCTTCTTAATTCCCGTAGAATTGGAATAATTATTGGATTTAAGAGACAGAGAATTCGTTCGCTTTAGAATTCGTTTTTTGCATAACTGTTAACAAATATATTTAATTAGTTTTGTATTAATTTTGTTAATATCAATGAATTACAATAAGCAAATCATTAAATAAGAGAAGAGTAAATAAATAGTTCTCAAATTTGTTGATTTCTTTAGAATCACTCGAATCGTTTTTAATTAATAGTTTTACGTCACAATTGGAAATGAAATGTCTATGAGAGGATAATAAAGTAGCTGGACAGTCCTCTATATCATTGAGCAAATCAAACATTTTCATCTGTCCCTCGGTCTTCTTCTTTCCCTTATTTATTCGTCTGTAATTAAAATATAAAATATTAATTGAAAAAAAAGTTATAAAGAGATTGTGTTTATACTCACTTATTCACTTCAACAATAGTATTGAGCGCTTCTTTTAATGAAGTGTAATCTGATTTTGTTTGGTCTGTTTTTTCCAAAATTCCTTAAAAAAATAAGTTAATTATAAAGTGAATAGAAATAAATGATTAAATACCTCTTAATAACATTTCCACCCTGGGCAATCTTTGAACAGGAACACTTTGAACTAACTCTTTAAGAGTCTGTCGACCGAAAACAGCATTTTTTTGTGCGACCTTAACATAAATGGAATTTATTGACCAGAATTTAAAAGAGATTATATTTACTTTTAAAAATGAATTAAATTTTGGATATTTTTCGATGCATTCGTCGATCATTTGTGTTATCTTTTCGTGAAAATTAATGTATTGGGGATAAGCCGTCAAAAATTGTTCAGACTTTAAATGAAAATAATTGTTTAAAAAATTAATGAAATATCAAATGAAAAACTACTCACGTGTTCAACAAAAACTTTTCCGATGCCATTGTCTTCACTCCAGTTTTGGACAATTTTTTCAAGTTTTGACAAAACCTTTTCGTGAACTTCAATGATTGGCGGAAGACAACCAAATATTGTCTTAATCTCGATCTCATTTGGGAAGTGACCGTCCATTTGATGGTTTTTAAGCGGTTCTCTAAAGTGTTCTATTATTGCTTTCAATATATTGACGTAATTGGTCTCAGTTTGAAAGAGTTCGGAACAAATATAAAATGTTTTTGATTTTGTATTTGAATCGGTTTTAATATCGGCGTCTAATTTCGATTTTGCTGTCATTATATTAGAAATTAATAAAATAATAGTATTTAATAAAAGACTCACAAATTGAATTTGAATCCATAGAAAAGGAAACGTCATATTCGGGACTCAAAACATTTGTCGGTCGAATCGATGACGGGGTCCGACATATTGATTGACGAGACTTAAGAGACTTTTCATAAACAAAACATTAAAATAAAAAATAAAATTAAAATTTCTTACGAAATAGAGATGTAGTTCTTCGTCTTCGCGATTATGTATTTGAATCGATTCAATGAACCACTTTTTTAAAATTGAAATACAAATTAATTAAATTTTAATAATAATATAAAAAACTTACGCTTTTATAGACCACAAAATCGGGAACATTTTCATAATCCGCTAAATTTAAGGACACTTTTTCTTTTTTAATTGCATTTAAAACAAAATGAGAACAGAGCTCTTCTTTGGGATTTACAATTTGAGCGCCATTTTCTTGTGCGAGGGCTTCATATTCGTTCTTTTGTTCCGTTTCTTTTGGATCAGTTGATGAGAAATTAATGAAAGCTAAACGAAGGCCATAGAATGGTTTAATCTTATGTTTTGATAATAAATTTTGATCGGAAGGATTAAAATCGGGTTCATTTCTGTTTAGCCAAAGTTCATCGATCCAATCTTTAAAGACTATAGGAATTCCGTAAATAACAGCACACTATAAATGAATCAATGTTTTAGACTATAAGTTAATTAATTGTAGTCTCACTCTATAGTTGTCGGTATCGGTTTCGCTTTCAATAAGATGTGTTCTGTCAAAAGATTTGCCACTTTTCATGTCTTTCCTGCTCTGACCGCTCATAAAACGAATTAAACGCAGATATTTATTAACTAAATCCTATAAAATCATTGTTTTAATGAGAGAGACGTGAAGTGAATATAACTCACGGTTTGTGTTCTATTATTTTTGAATATCGGAGAGAAGCAGACGATCGCATCCTTCAGATAGAAGTTATATAACGGATGTTTCGTTTGCGGTAAAGCCTTTATCGCATAAAATTATTCGTTTATAATAATATTAAAGCATTTATAAAATTACTTACAATATTGTGTTCAATACAATGTTTGAGTACTAATGGACTTATTATTTGTTTTTTATGTTTCACTAATTCTTCAAAAATATCACCGAAAAAATTCTGTGTTACAAAAATTACTGATTCTTTTACTGATTCTTCTTTTAATTTATTATTTATTTGATCAAAGAAATCGATTTCCACTTTGAAGTGCTGTTAAAAACAATTCAAAACAGTTATGAATATTAGAACAATATTTTTAATTTCATAATAAAAAAATTTAAGAAATGATATGAAATATAAGAAATAAATTTAACAAAAAGACATAAATAGTGAACGCAAATAATGAAATTAAATATTTTTTATTACTTTTAACGATAAAAAAATCATATATAAAACATGTCTTAACAATAAATACATTAAATAATAATAATTACTAAAGGATTTTAATTTGCATTTTTGCTGATAAATAGTAGTAATGATAGTCATGTAAATACTATTTAAGTGATTTTGTCTACAAATCTTTGTTAAAGACATCAATGAAATACTTTTATTAAAACTAAGTTTATTTCAGTCTCATATGATTGACTCTAAATGACCTTTAAGTGACCTTTAAATATGCTTTTAGTGACCAACAAATAAATCACTTTTAAATTTAACATTTGTTTATTAATACAATAATATAATACTTAATTCTGATTCTATCCATTATTAAATTAAAGGTGAGTAACGAAAATGAGTCTAAAAAAGAGTTGTTTATAATTGTTTTTAATATCATTGAAATGTGTCTCAAAGGTATTGTAAGGAGAAGTCATTTAAATGCATTTCATAGACAATGATTAATAGATTATAGATTACGAGTGAATCTCTCATTACTTCTATTAAAGGCTTTTCAAAGAAAAGTTTAAACTTAAAGAAAAAACTTATCGTCATAAAGAGAAGCGTGAAATGACCTTGCTCTCTATGACTCACTTATTTTTTCTTGTTTTGACCATCAACATTTAAAATATGTACATATTTTCACAAAAAATGAGTTAAAAAATAGAATTAGCTAGTTTATTGATATTAGCTAAACAAATAGTTTTGACAAATAACTAATAGTTTGCCTACAATTTTAAATACTTTTTTTTAAATTTAAATGAATATATTTTTGGAAAAAAAATAATTTCGGTATTAATTAATAATGAATTGACTAAAGAGTGAAAGTAAAGGAAAAACAATACCTCCGGAGATAAATGTTTGAAAAGTATTTTTAATTATGCGAAACGATTAAATCAAAAGTTAATTAAAAGGATAATTAAGGAATTTGTCAATCAATAGATAAGACATAAATAAAAGTGATTAAAGCGTGACATAAATGTGTGCAACGATTTTGTCCTAAATATCATAAGAAATGTTATAATTTTTACTTCAATTTAAACTATAGATTAAGACTTAATTATATAATGAATGAATGAATGACAACTTCAATGTCTATTAAATCTATACGTCTATAAAGGCGTTAAAGTCATAGATTTTATATAATTGAATGAAATATGAGTGAAATTGAGTCAATCTATTGTTATATTTGATAAGAGGAAGTGGTGGAGCTCTACACCAATCAATTCAATGGTAAACCAGTAATGAAGCACTGGTTGAGGCCATTAAAGCATTACTTCATTGTTGCCATAAATAGATTATAATCTATAGATTCAATGAGTATTTTACATAAAATATACATATATTTCGCATCCATTGATATATAGTTTTGAATGAATGAAAGACTAAAAGACTAAGAATAGAGACAATTGTCAGTTGAGGACACATACCTGAGACGCCTTTTCGATCAATTGGCTGTCCTTTAAATCCTCGTCGATTAAGACTATCCTCTTTACACAACAATTACTACCACTTAAAGACATATTTAAATCTGTTTTAATTCAATTAAAAGTGAGTTTAGTTTTGAGCCTTAAAAACAACATTAAGTGAGTGAACAGTAAATCTGTTAACTGTTTGGCAGAGATTCAAAATAAATGATTATGTCATTTGTCACTACTGTCTCCATAACAACACTAACAACAGCCAATCGTTTGCCAATACTTATAATCCAATCAAAAAACAATATTAACTTTTGCTAACTTTGAATACAATTTCAATTACTTTTCAAAGAATTTCAATAAAAACTAAGTTTTCATCAAAAAAAGAAGAGAAGAATAAACTTTTAAATTGAAATTTCGATTCAAATATTCAGAACAGAATTGAATTACAAAAAAAACCATTTATTTGTCGAAAAATGGATGAAAACTAATCACAAAAATGCAAACAAAAGTGGATTTAAAGACAAATTTTTGATTAAAATATTTGAATAATTGAATGTAAATTCAAAGAAATGTCAGAAAAGGTACACATTATTCAGAATGAATGGAGTCGTGAGCGCACAGACAGACAGAAATAAAGGACATGATTTCATTGGACTCATACTATAAATATTGATCAGTAAATCAGTAAATATTGACTTCAATGGGACGGTTGTCAATACGAATACCATTCATAAGATCAACTGCTCTTTGAGCGTCTCTGTCTGATCTGAATCTGACAATAGCAGTACCATGGGACTTCATTTCAGCAAACCTCACTTCCCCGATCTCATTGAATCTGTCCCTTAAGTTTTGCCAACTGAAGTTTTGCGGTAAATTGCGAACAACTATTGTATCTGATATTTGAGTCCGAACTCTGTCGTCTCTGAACTCGCGCTCATAAGTGCTGTAAACACTCAAATTGCCGTTATTTGGGTTATTAAGGGCTGTGTTCTGGGCATTATTCAAAGGATTGTGAGGGTTATGAGAGGCCGACATTTGCATCGAAACTTGTGATAAGGGTTGAGAACCAACGTTTGAAAGTGAGGCCAAAACATTCTGAGCTGTATTTGCGAATGAACTCAAACCAGAATTCAAACCCGAATTGAGACCAGAGGCGGAAGCACTCAAACTAGAGAGAGTCGAACCGGCAGATGGACCTAAACCAGAAAAGGATCGGTTGTCCACAGTATTGACAAAACCAGGAATGTTAAGACCGTTGGGATTATTAATATTCGGTGCATTCACTCCAGGATTAACTGAAGCATTAGAACTCAATTGAGACAATGACTGCGCAAATGTCGGCAATTGTTGTAGATTTCCGGCCAAATTAGTTAAGGCATTCAACGCTGCCGTCGGCGCAGGAACTGGCGGTGGTTGGCTTTGAAGGTTAGTCAGCGAAGGAGCTGCAGATGTACTCAACATACTCTTCTGAATATTCAAAGGCTGACCACCGATACCGAGACCTTTACCAACACCTTCGAGACCACTGGGAAGTTGTGAAGGAATAGATTCGTTGGTCTCTTCGCACTCGTATTTATCCATTCGTACGCTTAGAGCGCGACCAAAGAGTTTCTGATTGTGAAACATAGATATTGCCTGAACTGCTTCTACCGGATGTTCGAATTCAACTGTTCCGTGACCTTTACTATTGCCGGTTGAGTCGGTATATAGTTTAACATTAGTAACTTTGCCTGCTAACTTAAATATCTCTTCCAACTTATGTTCGCCCACTTTATAGTCGAGATTTGCCACAAAAATACGATTATTGAGTGGACCCCTAACTCCAAGAGATTCGAGGAATTGTGGACTCAATCCATAGGTATTGTATGACTGACTTTTGGAGACCACATTAGTGTCATAACTATCTGAACGATAATCTCTTTCGTGATCTCTTTCTCTATTATCCCTATTCGATGGAAGAATAAGACGACCGCAACGGTCCCGTTCACAGTCCAGATCTTCTTTGACGACCAGTTCGCGTCCCCTATACTCATACCGATGAAGAATATCAATGGCTTTTCGAGCGGAGGCAGAGTCTGAAAACTCAACTAAACCACAGCCGCGACTCTTATTGTCCTCATTTTCAAAAAGTTGACAATAAGTAACGTTTCCGATCTTATCTCTGAACAGATCCTTCAGATCAGACCACTTAACATCGAAGGGAACGTTCGCCACATAAACCCGACGCGACGCTCGACTCGAGTGACCGCCCGATCGATCCTTTGACCGATTAATCGGTGATCGCGATCGTCGGCGACGACCCGGACTCGAGCGCCGGTCGCGACCTCTTTCCCGATCCCTGTCTTTATCTCCACTCAAACCATTCTGATTGCGGTCTTTGTTGTCATCCATTCTTTTCAAATCAAAAATATTGAAAATTTGCACAAATCTTCCAAAAAAATGGACTCAAATATAAGACAATGAATTTGAAGCAATCGATGGATAATTCAATAAAATTCAAATCAAATCAATTATTACCAGAAAATAAACGTCGCTTTAAATGCAATAAATCGACTCAAAAACAATTAAATGCTTTTATAGGCGTTGTCTTCACAACACCTCTAATGTCGGCTTCACTGCAAACAAATGTGTTGTACAACAACTCATACAAATTATAACATATTTTTGTTCCCATTTCTAATGGTTTTCAATGAAAAATAACTTTAAAGGTATCAATAATTGTCTCATTCATTGAAACTCAAAATTCATTTAAAAGTGGAGAAAATATTTTATTGAAAATAAAGTAAAACTAATTGAATGAAAACTAATATACTTTAATGAAAAATATAATCAAAAAGCAAATCATTAAAAGTTTCATTCGTCCATATCTTCTGTTTTGGACTTCTTTTTCTTCTTCGACTTTTTGATCGGCGGTTCTTCAGTTACTTCGCCATTGGTTTCAATGTCTCCATTAATGGAATCATTAATAGTGTCATCGATTTCTTTCTTCCTCTTCTTTTTCTTTTTCTTCTTTTGAGAATTGATAGCATTAACTGTTTCTATGGCTTCTTTCATGACATCGACATTCTTTTTGGGAATATCTCCCGTTTCGAAGAATTTGAGTCTTTCTTCGACCTGTTCTTTCAATTTAGATCCGAAGACATCGGTTGGGTTATCATTAAAGCAATCAATACGAGCGGCGATCGAACACTTATTCGCTAAAAATCGAGAAATTCTTCCCTTATTCTTAGCGCCGGCTCTTCCTATAAATGTTGAGTGAAATATAAGACCATATTTTGGTGTATTTCCTCTGGTCTTCAGAGCTCTAAATAAGGCTTTTTCTGCGCCTAAAATTTGAACGGTTGAGGCGGGATATTTGGCTAAATTCATTAAACTTCCCGCATGCGATATAAGTCTGGCCCCGACCTGTGCTCAACAAAAATAAATCAATAATTAAGAAATAAGAGATTATTTGTACCGTTTCTCCAATAAGTGTCGCCAAATTGGGAGCGATGTTATGCATTCGCGACACTAAATACTCCATTAATTGTTTTCTATATTCGGCTAAATTTATAACTTTTGAGGTAAAGGTTTCGATATTAATTAAATCAATTTCTGAAATATCCATTCCCATCGACGATTTCGATGCGCTAACAATAGACTGGGCTTTTCCGCTGTCCATAACTATTTCTTCCAACTTTTCAATTAAATCTTCTTCGCTGTCATTACATTCTTTTCTGTTTTTTATGAGTTTCGCAACTTTTGCGTACAAATAGTTGTCGTTAACTATTTTGACTAATTCTGGGAAATGATAGGAATACCACTCCCGGAGTCTCATTGAGAAAGTATTGATGTCTTTGTCGAGTTGATCCACAAGACTTATACTCTGAATAATCATATTATCGGTTCGGTTGACATTAAACTTAACTTTAGAGCGCGAATAACTCCTTCCGAGACTACATTCCGCGGAACCGACTGTTTGTGCGGACAAACCTTTAATCAAATTATGAAAATGAAAACGAATGCCTCGAATTACTTCTGGCACCGGATCCGTGTGTTGACAACTTATCGATAATATCTCTAAAATTGAAGCCCCGATTCGTGGATCAGATACTCCTAACACCACTTTAGACTTTTTGCTCGATTTCGGGACATTAGTCTCGAGGAATACCTGAAGGTCTTCGTGAAGCAAACCTTCAGAAATGCTGTTAATATTATCCAAAGCATTAGTTCCAGACTTGAAGGGCGAGAATGCAATCAATTGGACGAGAGATTGGAATTTAGTGATATCTTGTGTCGCTTTTTCCACCTGAGGTACAAACATCGCCACTTCTTCAAACTCTTTGACCCTAAACAGGGCAAAACCCGACGCGTGTTCGTACAGAACAACCAATTGACTCTATTTTATAAAATTAAGTTAATTACTATTTTATTGATATATAATTAATTAATTACAGACCATAATTCAAATCTAAATATTAAAATTTCATCGATAAATGTTTATAACAAACAATAGTTTATAAAACAAATGCAAAACACGTGGAAAACAAAATATGGATTCAAAATGGATTTAAATACACAACACTTACGTCCGGAAAAACATAAACTTTCAAATTAAAAGTTTATTTAAATTAAATCAATTAAATTATATACATTTAAACCAAAAAACTCAACGAAAATTCAAATTAAATATTTTTAAAGTGTTTAAATATTATTTTAAAATATTATATTTTTATAAACAAAAGTAAAAAAAAGTTTAAACTTTAAATGAAAGTACTTTCACTTAAGTCTAAAGTTAACGTCATTTCTATATTTTTTTTATCGATTAAAAGGCTTTTTGTTTGTGTTATCGAAACTAATTATTTGTAATAATTTTATTATTATTTTATTTCTTTTAAAATATAATTATTTAAAATATTTTTGAGCCATAAATGGAAAGAAGAATACGATTGAAATCATTGAATCTTCACATAAGTTGTAAGATATGTCGCGGATATCTAATCGATGCCACGACTGTCACCGAATGTCTTCACACCTGTAAGTGATTTAATAACTGATTTATCGGTGATTTTAATGATATTTTCAAAGTTTGTAAGAGTTGTTTAGTAAAGCATTTGGAAGAACACAATTCATGTCCGACCTGTGAAATAGTTATACATCAGTCACATCCTCTTCAATACATTAGTTTTGACCGAACAATGCAAGACATTGTCTACAAATTGGTTCCTAATCTACAACAAAGTCTCGATTCATATAAATAAACCCTTTTTTGTCATTAATTTTATTTGATTTCAGACGAAACTAAAAGGGAACGCGATTTTTACCGTCGAAGAGGACTTCCTTATCCTAAGGCTAACACCGATAAAGTCACCGAAAAGGATGTCTATACCTTTCCTACGAATACGACCACTAAAGAAGAGAACAGTGATTGTCATAGAAGTGATGAACAAGTTAATATACTTCTTGAAACGGTTCATTCCAATCATATGAAACCCATGAAAAGGAAGTATATCAGGTGTTCATCGCAGGCAACTATCACTCATCTCAAGAAATTTGTGGCCAAAAAGTTATACAACAATTTAGAGCGATATAAAGAGGTATTCATTTCTATATGATTTCATTGAATTTATAATGAATTCCAATTAAAGGTCGAAATATTATGTAATGAAGAGATTTTAGGGAAAGACCACACTTTAAAGTTTGTTTGTGTGACGCGTTGGAGATTCAAAGTATGCTTTTATTCAATTATTTCTTTTATATTAATTTCTTTTGATAGGAATCTCCTCTGAAATTAGTTTATAGACCACTACAGGAGTTTTAACGTTCATTAAATGAAAATTCATTTCATCGGAATCTATATTTTCATGAATTTATTTCAGTTCTGAGACTGAATTCATTTAACTTTCATAAAGACTTTAATTTATTTACAAAATTTAATATTATTATAGAGAAAAGTCTTTATTATTTCAGAAACAGTTCATGAAATTTATTTTCAGTGACATTACTTCAATGTAATGTTAATTCCCTGATAAATGTTATCATGCAATTAAGCATAACTGTATAACTTCGCTGTTGGCTGTAAAGCTTAACAAATGTTAATTAAGGTCTGACCAAATGGGGAGAGATTTTACCAGTTTTCCCAATCCATGGATCGGTAGATTATACCCAAATTGCGGCAAATTTTTGAGAAAAATTAGAAATTTTTTGTTCTAAAGACTATAAAAATGAATTTAGGCTCAGAAACCCTTTTTCGAGACTCAATATTGTATTTTTATGTCGAAAACAAAGAATTTGCACTTTTTCTTCATTTTTAAGTCAACAAATGAATAAAAATTTGTAAAATAATCCAATACTAAAATAAAGAGGGAAAAATAGGAACCTTGCTCATTTTAGACCCTTTGGAAGTTGCCTCAACTTTTCCCTTTTGAATCGAAACCTCCATCTCTGGTTAAAATGAGATGACTATACCTTTTCTAATATTAGTCCTTAATTTAAAAATTTAACAAATTATGAAAATTGTGACAATTTCTCTATAATTAAAAAAAATACATTAAATTAATTTTGTTTAAAACATTAAAACAAAAATCTTTATAAGAAAATAAATAAATAAAATAAATTATATTTGAAATAATCTAATGTTAACTTTTTTCGTCATTTTATTTGAATTCTGGGAATTATTATAAAACAATGATTTAAATCAATTGAATTTCATAAAAAGAATTTTTAAAATATAATTCAATTGAAATGTTAAACAATTTTACTTAAAAATATAAATTCAGAGACAAAATGATAAATCGTGTGAATGAGAGACAAGCGATGAAAATATTTATGGTATAGTATTAGAATTAGAGTCCATATATTTTGAGAGAACGGTCTAAACTGACAGAAACCAAATAACGGCAGTGCTCTCCAAATCTAAGTCCAGTGGCCATTGCCGTGTGATCAACAAATGTTTTGATATTTTCCCACTGTTTGCTTATATAAACCCTAACATCAGTTCCGGCGACTCCCAAATAAGTGCCGCTCTGGTCAAAGCATAAGTCCTTCACTTCATATTTGTCCTCTAAATAAATAGTTTTGAAATTTTTCAGTTTTCGCAAATCCCAGAGTTTTATGACTGGATTAGTTTCGTCAGCAGAAGTCGCCAAATAATAACCGTTTTCTGAGAAAGACATCGCAGTTATCGAACCGGAATGTCCGGGAAAGTTGGCCACATTTGACCTCTCCTTTAAATCCCATATTTTTATCAATGAGTCTGAAGTTCCCGTTCCAAAGATGAGTCCGTCCGGATGGAACTGAGCCGTAGTCAAAGCGTGAGGCGATGATGTGTCGCCCACTTTAGTCAAAACTCGACCTGTGCTTAGATCAGAGAATGCCCAGTACTCATCAGTTGATGTACTCAATATATAATCGCCGGTGGCGTGAAGACTGACAGCAGTAATGGGTCCGTCGTGTGCCCTCACCTGTTGAACTGTTTGTGCGGTTTGCAAATTCCAGACCCGAATCTGACTGTCCGGCGAAGCAGTGATAGCATTCTCTTGGTTTGGATGATATATGGCTGACGTCACTTTCTTGGTGTGACCTTTGAGTGAAGAAATGACCTGTTCGTTGTCTTTATTGAAAATGATGGCCGTCTTGTCGTTACCACCGGTCAGTATTTTATTGGAATCAGTCGGACAGATATCAACGGTTAGTATTCCGGGAACACTAACACTATGAAGACCTGATTGTGAGGTCAATGTTTTGAAAGAACGCAAATCATCGGATTTAACCAATTCTTCGGGAACTGTTTTGCCGCGACGTTTGCGTTCAGCCGTAAGAATCTGTGCCTTATTTTCCAATTTCTCTAAAACTTCGGGACTGACGCCCGACTCTTCAATAGTTTGGTCTGACATTTGATCACCACTTGAATGAGTGGATTGACTCACGTGACCACTGATTCCAGCTTTTGGTTTAAGTGTAGCCAACGCTTCTCTGGCGGCCGTCACTTCTTTGGTAAGTCTAGCGATGACACGACAGGCGGCGTCGTGTTGGTACAGGGCGTGAGACAACTCTTGTCGGGCGGTCTGTAACTGTTGTCTTAATGTAAAGCTGTGGAGCATAACAGCGTCCCACTCGTCCTGAAGACTCTTCAGAATCGCTGGAATACTTGTAGCCGATGGCGGACGTGGTTTCACTATTGCCGGCGTTTTTATCTCTATTAACATGTCTTCCGTTAGCTTTTGACCATCGATGGGATCAGTTCCGTGTTCTTCGATATACTTAACAATTAATCTCTTTTCAAAGACAGCACCGGATTTTGGAGAAACGACCGCCACTTCTGGCACTTCATTACTCAAAGCACAACACAAAGACATTATTTTTTAAGAAATTAAATCACTTTTTCTTAAGACTTAGTTTTCGACTGATTTTAAAATTTGTCGAAAGTTTTGCCGAAAATAAAAATTTATTCAAAAATCTTCAATAATTGACACAAAATATGGACACAAAAAGAATCTCTTCATAAATATCGTTACAAAAAAAAACAGTCAAACATTGATTTTATGGGAAAAACAGTAAAACTAAAAATTGAATGAAAACATTCCCACAAAAGACTCAAAACTTTATTCAATGATTTTAATGTCAGAACTAATTATTTGCGATAAACTAATTAAACTAATTATGTGTTCCTCTCAAGAAGTAATCATTTGACAAAACCATTATTTAACCACAAAATAACTAAAATGTTTCCACGTTTTAGACTCTGGAGTTCACTAAAAATTTTGATTTTATGTTTGTTTTTATCTCTTGTGTTAACCATTTTATTATCTTTGACTCCAATCACTTCTTCTTTAAAGTCCTCTGAATGTGAGTGTCGTCCAGAAGAAACAAAAGAGGGATTAAAATCATTACACAAATTATCGGTTGTCGTCCCTTTTAGGGACAGATTTGACGAACTCTTGACTTTTGTTCCCCAATTGACGCGATTTCTTCAAAATCAAGGAATTGATCACAAGATTTATGTAATCAATCAAAAAGATGTCTATCGTTTCAATAGAGCGGCGCTAATAAATGTCGGGTTTCTTATATCGCGTTCAGAGTGTGATTATATGGTTATGCATGACGTAGACCTCATACCTCTCAATTTGAACCTATCCTATGGTTATCCCTCAGAGGGACCCTTTCATATCGCTTCCCCTGAATTACATCCTAAATATCATTACAAGACATTTGTCGGCGGAATTCTTCTGATAAATCGGGAACACTTCGAGAAAGTTAACGGAATGTCAAATAAGTACTGGGGATGGGGTCTCGAAGGTACAGTTGAAACAATACCTCTCTCTTATCATCCAATTTATGGTTCACTCATTTTATGAATTTCTTTTGATTAGACGATGAGTTCTACGCAAGACTTAAAGAATCAAAACTTGTGGTAAGAATGAAATGAATGAAATTCTTCTTAACTTTTATTCAAAAATTACTTTACGAACAGATCTCTCGACCGAAAGGCATCACAACTGGAATTAATGATACGTTTAGTCATATTCATAGACCTCATCATAAAAGAGATACCACTAAACTTTTCAATCAAAAAGAGGTGTTGTTTTGTATTTATATCTTTTCTTATGTTTTGTCTTTTAGGTGACCCGAAAGAGAGACAGAAAAACTGGACTCAATTCTGTAGAGTTTAAGTTAATTAGTATTAATCACTTGAGTGTAGATAAGTTTCCTTTTGTTGTATATAACGTTGAATTAATTTGTGATTTGAGTGAAACTCCGTGGTGTCAAACAAAACAAAGTATTGCTTCCAATCGGGAAAGACATCCCTCAGATCCAAAAAGAAGTTCAAAATGAAGCGCTTTTCTTCTTCACTACAGATGGAGTGACACTCATTTGGATTACGAACTCGTTTTAATGGAGACGTCATCAGATGTGAAGTCGTTATTCACAGAATTGATTGAATTGAGTGATGCTCTCAATCCAGTCATTCATTGATGGCTCACTTCAGTGATTGTGCGTCGTATGAGTCGATCACATCTTTCTGTGAATGTCTGCAAAAGAGTCGACTGTTTATAAACTTTTGTTAAGTTTTTTTTCACTTTAAGTGACGACTCATTTGTATTGAATTTAGTGATTCATTCATTGAATAATATATTGAGAGGTTTGGCCTCTCATTACTCACAATTCATCGACAAATTGTAGTTAATATTAATCCAATTAATCCAAAGACTGCAATGGATTTGAAGAAAGAAACCAATAGTTGATATGACTCTTTTGATTGAAAAATGGCTAAATTTAGTGATTCATCATTTGTTTGGTTTAACCCGAGTTTTGGTCAAACAGTTTCTAATTTAATCAAAGTTTTGTTAATTATTATCCGTTTTCTCGATTGTCATTCATATGAGGGTTTGTAAACATATTATTGTTTATAACTTTTTTTCAAATATTTGTGTCAAACCTTATATTCTATTAATTAAAGTAAAGAAAAGAGAGTTTCGATAAGCAGTTGATTAAAAAAGTGAAAGTATTTAACCATTAATTTCCTGTTTATATATTTATTGATCCCTTTATTGAAAGTATGAAAACATATTTTTAATTGAAAGTCAATTAATTCGAGCGTTTATTTAAGTTCTTTGATTTAAAACAGGATTTCTTAGCAGTGATTTCAGTAATTATTGTGAGAATCTTCTCCAACACATGACTACCAGAGCGTCAAATATTATCAGTTAATGATTTAATGAATTATCTGAGAGACTGTTCTCTGAGATCAATGTTCTTAAATCTTAACACAAGAGTCATAAAAATTACTAATATTTAGAGTTTTGTGCGAATGTTTTAACTCAAATTCATTCAAATGATAGAAATCTTTTTATAATTAATTTTTAAGTTCTTGAATGTCAGTCATGTCTTCAGGCAATGGATTTATGACTGATTATCGACGTAACTCTGGTTTCAATTTGGGTCAATTTCTTTGACTTTGAACCCAATTTGAAGCCCATCTGAAGTCCATTTCAATCTGAAATAGAGATGCATTAAAAGAGAGGCACCAAAACTTCATCTCCGCTTCAATTTATATATTTCTCTTTATATAAATGAATGAATGAGAGCTCACTTTTATATAATAGTTTATCGAACTCTTTGTTTAGATATTTATTGCGAATAAAAGATTTCAATTTTTTTCCTCAAAATATTCGTTTATTTTTAAATTTATTAAATAAATAAATATAAAAATTATGATTTATTGGAGGAAATGAACTAAATTATAGTAAATGCAATGAATACAACATTTTTCCAAAAATTTTAAGCAGAATTTGAGTTCAAATTTAAACTAAACTCTAAAATAAATAAACAAATCAATGGTTTGAGTGAACGAAACTTTCATCACTTTTTAGTCTGTTATCTCTAATCGATTATATTTTTTATTTAAAAACTTTTAAAACTTTAATACAAATTAAAATTTATTTACAATAAATTATTTTGAAGAATTTAAAGAATAAGATTTAGATAAGATAATCTTGCTTATTTTCTTCATTTAAGTGTTACCTCTTTTTAATTCTAAATTTAAAGTTTTTATTTTTTTTTTCAGATCCTTTAAAACAGTTTTCAAGACATGAAGTGGTTTTGCCTAAAATTTATCCTCCATTTAAGCCAAGCAATATTACCAAGGTACAGTTGTTTTGACCCAAATAAAGTAATGATCGCTTAATTATTTACATATATTTTGTTATTATTATGAAATCTCTGATAAGTACTTAAGTTAAACCTCTATTCAATCACTTTTTATAATGAATTGTAATGAAATGTAAATGGCAACTATCAGTTAGACTGTTTGCTAGATTCAATTTTATTATCAATGAATCATATATTAGAAATGTTAAGTGAATTGTTTTATAATAAATGTTAAAAAGCGATCAAATTTTCGTTTTTTGAACTTCAATGACATTCATTTCGTTAAAAGAGTGAGTCTTCGTATTCACAAAATTATTAGTTGTTCTCATAATTAGATTCAAAGCGAAGCTATAAATTATAATTATTTGCAATTATTCCAACCCTTGAGTAAAGTATAAGCGCTAGAATGTGCTCGACTCCACTTAAATCACAATCTGAGACTTCAAATCTAAAATTAAGTGAAGTTCAAAAAACTAAAGATTTATTGATAGAAAAATTAAAAGAATTGTGCAAGATTATTTATAAATAAATTTACTTATATTTAACTTTCATTTATTGCAATTTAATTGATTTACTTTGTCTTTAAAATTATGAAAACATATTTAGACCTTGATAAATCTTGATTTCTAAAACAGTTTATCTCTTTTTATTAGTGGTTAACATGAAATATATATGAAATGCTAATTAAGATGAATATATTTATACTTTGATGAAATTAAGGCGGGAATAAGCTAGGTCAACTTCTTATGCACTTTTTAAAAGTTTTTATTTACTCAAAATCGTCAAAATGTTTGCCAAAACTTTTTTGTATGAAATTGAAAGTTATAATAAAAAGACAAAATTCCTTTCTATCAGTTCTTAATTATTAAGTAATCATTGAAATGCATTTGAAATACAGTAATTTTCGTTATAAGCAGATGATTAGTGTTTCAAAATTTTTTGACAAATGGAAAAATGAAAAATGTTTTATTAAAATTATCAGGGATGGCGAAAGGACCGAGTCCTAGGGGGGGTATTTTGGCAAAATACCCTACCCTAGACAAAAAAATGCCA
>JAQFZM010000506.1:0-31051 GCA_034695785.1 Galumna obvia
AATATTTCTTCTGTTCTATTCTTAAAGAGTTTGTCAATAAATAGCAATAATAGGATTCTTTTGATTCTGGAATTAGTGTTCGTTTATAATAGAAACCAATCTCTATTATAAAAAGCATTGGATTCCTGTCATTAATAGGAAATAAAGTTAACCTTATATTCCGTTTACTCGTATCTCAACTCTAATCGCAAAATATAAATGCAAACAAATCAGTCATTTAATGAATTTTTCATTTACTGAAGCAATAATAGAAAGAATTTATTACTTCGAATTCCAACTAAAATGAAAATTGGGTTTCATTTAGAGACGAGCAAGCAACATTTTCCAATACATCACTAAAACTATAGACAAAACCAGAGAAAAATGGAGATTCTCTCAAACTATTTCTTAACTATTTATGACTAAAAACTGATGAAAATATTTGAAAACTGTGATAAACTTATCAGAGGTTATAAACACGAAAATTAATATAAAATATGAGTGAATTAATTGAGGGCATATGTGGTTCATGAGCTGTTCGTCTCTGTTTATTTACAACTTAAATAATGATTGTTGTATTAAATTGAGAAGAAGTCCATTCGATAAACTATTATTTGCTTCACAATTATTATCACTCGAATGGAAATACATATTTTTGTAGTTTTCAAACATATTTGGGAACTGAGAAAATGTTTGACAAAATGTTGAATATATTCTCCAAAAGCATCGGAAAAGTATTCAAATAAAGTAATAATTTTTCGATTTATTTCCAGAAATGATTTTATGATTTAACGAAAATAATATATTTGGCGATGGCTTCAAATGTTCCCAAAATAGTAAAGAGTAGACACTCTCAAAGTTATTCGATGCCATTTGACTGTCAAAGAATGAGTTCTGAACACACCTATACTCTGAACAGTTTGTGGTCGATTTGGTACTGCACGATAGCGATGGCATTTCAGGTATGTTTTACTTTACTTAATGGTACTTATATTAAGTGTAAGTAATTTTATTCTTTTTATGTTATTTTATCCATTTATAGATATATATAATAGCGAACAGCATAAAACGTTTTACACTTTACCTGTCGCTGCCCTGGCCAAATGGTCAGCCACCCTTCACTGCCCTCAACGCTTATGTTGTATTAATTGGAGCCGGAGTTGTATTACTGCCCTTTTATGTTGTGGTAGCGATGATGAAAGTCGGCAACTATTCCAATGACGGACACAAATTAGGAAATTCTCGTAAAAGTTATGACTCGTCTGTCAATAATATCTATCAAAATATCAAAACCTCTGCAAAAGATATGCGACGAAAAAGAAGATTCAGTTTATTGAAACTGATTTGGAGACATTGTGTGCCCATCTCTCCATTCCTTCACTTATTGGCCGCACTTTGTTTTCTTATTCCCCGTATTCTAATGGAGGCACAACTCATCAAAAATGGATTTCTTGGCAAAGGTTTGTTTCATTTAATTTCATTTATTTCTTTTGTATTATTTAATGGAAGTCAGTTTCCAATCGATGTAAGAATGGGGACAAATGACAGACAAAGTAATCCATTAATTTATTTATTAGTTCTGTTCATTGATTTTAAAGAAACCAAAGACTAAGTGATATACGGATCGAAACTCCGATAATATATTTGAAATCTGTTTTTTAACAGATTTTTCAGATGTTTTTGTTTATAACTTATAGACTTTATATACAAATATAGACTCGTTTTTACACTTTTGTCGATCAATATTTTAAACTTCAAAAAACACGAGTTTTGACTAAATATATTGAAAAATGCTTTCATTTTTTTAATCTTTTGTAAACTTTGTATTCAAAATGAAAACAAAAGATTTTGTTTTTGATATTAAAGACGTGTTTAATCTAAAACTAAAACTATATTTCAAATGAATTCACAAAATAATGAATGAATTTTTCAAAACTACAATCTTTTTGATATATTTTACGAAATCAAATATTTTATACTTTTTGTGAATCAGTTTCTACTCTTTTTCTTTGAAATCATAGGAAGAATTCAATTTGTGTTTAGTTTAGTTCTCTTAAATTTGATTTGATATTCGAGGTCTATTTGGTTTGATATTCCTTATTATTTGATTGAATATTCCGTGAAATGGACTCGAGATAAATGATGATATCGTTTTCTTATTCTCTATTCATAGGGGATTCAATAATTCATTGCTATATATTATTAAACGAAATACACATTTCGTGAGCGATTGTCGTCAATATTAAGTGAATACTTCTTTTATGGCAATACTTTTATATATTAATTCAAATTCATTATTAGGTTTTTATAAATGTATTAATTGTACTTTTATTTCATAAATCATAGTTAATACGAAAGTTTAACTTAATTATCTCTTTTCAAATTTTATGAGACAATTGATGTCGTGTTTGATTTAATCAGTTTAATAACTTTTCTTCCACTAAGTTTGGCTCAAAAACATAGAAAGTCCAGAGAGTATCAGTTCTTTATCTGTTGTCTCATCTTATTTCTCCCTCTCAATGACTCCCAGATATATAATATGAGCCATAAATTGAATTTATAGTAAAAATGAAAATCTTGTTCTTTCAAATGTAAAAAAAGTTAGTTTTAGGCTTCAATTCAATGCAATTCTATATTTGGGAGAAAAGTTATTATTATTGAATTTACTCTTAAAAAGTATTGAGTTTTGAATTATCGATCATTTCGTTTATTTATTATATATATCGTTACGATTTTCAAGTAATAAGTATTGGAATCGTAAAGAAACGTATGAATTGCCCGAAACGTTTGTCTTAAATAAATAAAGAAGTATTGGGTTCACACATATTGGTGTAAAAGTTGTACATTACTTAAGACTTTAATGCAGACAACTATAAACTCTCATATAAATAGAAATTCAGTTCCATTTGTAGGGAACTGACACTAAACTCATTCAGAGCTGAGGGCATAGGAATTCAAAACTACATCTCTCATTGCCATTTCTGATCAATACATATACCACCAGTTGTTGGAGGAGGACATCAACTGCTCACTACTATCAGTTCAGTTATCCTCAATTCAATACATTTGAGAGCAGTTTTCATGAGTTTTATGAAACACAGCATTAGTGTCATAACAGCGACGCAAGAATTTCAGACTCTTTCAGATGACTCATACAATGAGTTTCATTGAATGAAAAGAGACCATTCAATCAAAGCACAGCACAATATATTCGCATAAATTCGCAAAAATATTGTGTAAAAGCGTTTCGGGTTTACCCAAAATTATTATTCCGTTCGGTATTAATACCGAAGACATCAGCGAAACCCATATTTTATATTAAACGTGATATGAATTTCAATTGTTTTGAATGAGTGTCTTATCGCACATTATTTGCTCTTTATATTAAAGTCACTCTAATTCTTCTAACTCTTCAAAATTATTTCCTTTTTTTATCAAAGAAAACAATTGTATGACAATTATCTTGGTCAAAGATTTCTTTGTTCCAAAGACTTCATTAAAAATGAAAATTTTATATATTTTTTGCATTTTTCGTTTAAATAAGACTCAATTGTATGCTTTCTCTAACATTTTAAAGTAGTCATTCAATTTTATTTTATCTCAAATGAGAATAAAACAGCATTACTTTCAAATGGAAGGGAAAGGCTTCACATCTGTTCTTTTTTTAGTATATTTCGTACAAAACAATAGAAGTTATGCCTCAAAATCGAGAACTCAAACCTTAAATTTAAGCACAGATTTCTTTAGATATAAGATTTCAAAACATATTCAAGAATTTGATATTAAAGGACACTACAAACAAAACAAATATATTTCGAGTGTTTGTTATTACATCTCATTTGATGAGCAAGGTCCCTTTATTTGTTACTATTACATATTCATTTGACCACACACTCACACAAACACTTCATACCGATTGGCACAATTCAAATATTTATGAGTTATCACAAATTGGATGAATCGATTGAAATGATAACTTTGTTTGCCTGTAATCACACTTTACTGCACAGCAATCAATAGTAATCTGCAATCTATCACTACTTTATGATGAGAATAAACCTTTCCTTCTTCTATCAGTAAAATGTGAGCACAACTTAATTTACTCAAAAAATTTAATAAAATGATGTATTGTATTGTATTTGTAATGCATTATATGTTTAATCGAAGGCCACAAAACATTTTAAAAATAAATTCTTTGAACAGTTTTTTTAATACAATGTAAAAAGTTAGAAATTGTGGTTAAACTTTAAAGTATCAAAATATAGCCTCAAATTTTGATAAGTTTATTGAATACTGTGCTTAGAAATAAATCCCAGACTCTTTTGTTTGAGTGTTATTTGTCAAGATTATTCTGATAGAGAATTTCAGTTACCCTGAGTTGAATGACTTCTAATATAAAGTCGTTTTTCACTACAAAAATCTTGAGATTATTTTTCCTTTTTTAAGAATTTTAGATTAAATTCTAAGTTCTAAACTCATGACTTTACCTTACCTTACATCTACTCTTTTCATATTCTTTAAAATATTGCTTTTTTTAATAAATGTTCTTGGCAACTTTTGTTGAATTTGGTTACGAACTATTGTTCTAATGTTGGTTTTGGAATATAATATAATATAAATGTAATGTAAATCTTATGAATTGATAGAAAAATCAAATGTCAATCCATTGTATGATAAATGTTAGCTCAGTTTGAATGGAATTCCTTTGAGATGAAGGGGTTATTGAACTTCTGTTTAATTCATTCAAAACAGTGTGAAGTATTGCGCCATTAATTTAACGGTCCATCGATTGTCGACATCGAAACCGGTGTTTCACTAAAAGATTAATCGGAAAGTTTTGTTCGTCGAAACAAAATGTGTATTTTGTGTATATAAGTGACAATACTTTTTTGACAACAATTCCTTTGAGATCTAAAACTAAAAAACATTACAACAGATTTTAAGCGATGATATATTTGTGTTTTTATCTTTTCCTATTCCCTGTGTTGTGCTGTCGTTTCAACTCTATAATAGACAAACATTTCATATATTTTAGAGTTTATATAAACATTTGAGATATTATTAGTCGACTGAATATAATAAATTCAGTGCTATTTTTGTGGTCTTTATTTGCAACAAATGAAGTGACAAAAATTGTTTCTATATTTTTAGGCGATATTTGGAAGACTGAACTCGACTTCTTATTAAACAGATTTGAAGACAAGAAGTTATCGGTTCTCAGTTTTTTGAATACAATCAATGAATCGGAAAGAAATCAACTGAATTTGGAAACATATTCTTTGAATCAATACCTAACAAAACAGTCTTCAAATTTGGTAAAACAATATGATGTGCATATAGAGGAGAGTGGTCATTTATCTATGGAACTCATCAATTTCGGAATCGCTTTATTTGTATTAGCGGTTCGATACCCGTCAGTCTTTTGGAGAGTTCATAAGGGATTTGGATTTATATTTTCCATTCAAATCGTCATTAATTTAATTCAAAGTCTTATAACTTATTCTGCATTTCAAGTGGCGCTCAAAGTATTAGTTTGTGATCCGTCTCTGATTTTGGTTCGCTTTAAATCCGCACCAAATCTGACAGCTTTTCGACTCTCTTTTCTATTCGTTTTATATATAATTCTGATGACACTGAGTGCCACTCCTTTATATATGTATGGTCTACACAAATATCGCGAATGGCGTTTCTCTCAGTCCCGTCGATTACATATAACTTTAGTCCATCACAAACAGAGATTATGTGGATATTTGTCCCATTTTTGCGCTTTCATTGCATTGATTGCATTAATGATTTGTGTCAGTCCTCTATTTTACGAATTTGTTGTCATTTACTGCGGAAGTCTTGACTTCGCACTACTCATCGCTATAATATCGACGACAATTCATTTGTTCCTTTGGATCGTTCTTTGGCTAATTCTGACCCTCAAAAGCAAATGGAATTTTAATATTACTTTTGAATCGTATGACTACGAAAACAAATACAATATTTGCGATAAATTTGACAGAAAATCGATGTCTTATAGTAAGGGAGAGACACCACTTCTGGTAATCGAAAATGGAAAGACATATCAAATACGTGAGACCGCATCAAAGCAGGCGATCCTCGGAATGGCACAAAAGACTCGTATGTCTCATAAACCCATTTCGCCCATCGAAGACGAAGATATATATTGGCTCAAACCTAAGCTCTCGACTCCTAACAAAACTCTGAACAAAGACTCACCACAAGAGGAGAGTTCTATAACTTGGCTTCAAAACGACAACAAATACAACAACAAAGTGTCGTTTGACGGAAACTCAACCACTGGTAGTAAAGGAAAGAAAAAAAATAAAAAATCGCCTAAAAATACATTGAAATCCAAAAAGAATAAAAAACAAGAAAATGGTATCGATTTCGACCAAATGTCAGATCATTCAGACGGAGACTATGCAACTCTTCGTCGTATTATCTCCAATGATATCGACAACAGAGACACCAATGGATTGACTCATTTGGTAAGGAATCAATTAAAACTTTCAATTACTTTGATTCAACTCTTTCCTTATCTCTCCCTCCCTCTCTCCTCTCTCTCCTGTCTCTCCTCCAATTATTTGTAATCTTGCATTATGTACATATAGAGAGAGCATTGTATATATAAGAGATAAATGTATTTCATTTTTAATTGAATTTCTTCTAATTATAGAGTTTTAGAGAAGTTTTAAACGAATTAAATATCTTAAAACGCTTTCGCCTCAAATATAAAGTTAACTCAAAAATGCTTAACAAAAACCTAATTTATTTGAATGCAAATAATGACCAAGATCATCAAACTGATGTCGTTTTCATGCATGCTTATCAGTCTAATGAAATATTAGCTAGTATGGCTTTATTTAATTATTTTATGTTAGAATATTAATCGCATTTTGTTTTCAATATTTTCTAAATTTATTCAAATTATTTCAAAAAGTGATTCACGATTCCAGTCCTCTGAATATTGCGATCAATATCTGTGAATCTACGAAATTATCGTTAATTATTGCTTTGAGTTATTTGTTTTAGATTTCGAGTCACTCTTTTAGAGAAAATTCATTTAAATTAAACAAAAATAATAATACTTTTGATATAAATTTAGAGCAAAATCTTTATATAAATCTTTTCGTAATAAAAATGATTTAATTTTTAATTAATTATTAATTAATAAATAATATAAACCATTAATTTGTTGTTTTTAATTATTTATAGAATTTATGTCCGCTTAGAAACGAAATGATAGAAATGGAGAAACCAAGAAATGTGTCCACTCGTGACGGCGATTATGAGCTTCTGGTAGAGAATCACTACTCAATTACTCCACAAAATCCAAATCAAAGCAATCAAATGTCGAACTCATTATATGTTCCAAATATGTCTCATATGACGACTCCGCTCACAATTACTCCTCATTTCGGGAAAGAGGATCACATCAGTGATCAGTTGACACCCCGTTCCGGTTCTATCAGTGAGACTTCCACTTCTCCTGAGAAGAATAGCGATACTTCCAGTGGTGTTCACTCAAATTCTAGTAATGGTGTGAACAGCACTCCCTCGCCATCAGTTCTGATGGATAAGAGATCGAATTCAATGGAGAGCGTTATGGCTCAAATTCAAGCGGCAGATGCGGCCAAACCTTGTTTTAGGAGTTTATCCCTTCAAAGATATATGTCTTCACTGCCAACTGACAGAACAAATAATGTTTTGCCTCAAAGAATGAGTTCTTTCAATGAATGCGATCATAATATGGTGATAAGACGTCCGAAAAGGACTTCAGACATATTTAACTCGAAAGGCACTGCCAGAGGCACTCATCTTAGGATGACTTCTTTCACAGAGAGTCCTGATTATATGAGATTCCATTCAATGCCGGCTCAACCAAAAATGGTTCCGATCCCTACGGTTCCAACAACTCATACAATGTTTGGTAACGAATATTCGCGGCAAACATTCAATGATATAAAGCCATTGATAGCAAACCAGAACTTATATTCTCATGTGATTACTGGCACTCAGAAACCAATCGTTAGTATTGCTCCTCAAGTGATGCCCATTAATGGAAATCCTAATTTCCTGCAACAAAATCAGGAACAGAGAGAAGCCTCTAATTACTCATTCATCACTTCTCAGTGCAATCCTAACAGTTCTGCATCTGTAGCACAGATGACGTGATTGCCTCCGGTCACATCTTTTTAAGAGCTGAGCTTTTTTTCCAAGATTCGATAGATATGAACTGCGTCCAGTACTGGCAGATAATACCCGTATTCATATTACATATGATGTCAAATATTTATGAGGCATTACTCGAAGCCAATCAATGTTTTCCTTTAATGCTTTGCTCAGCGAATAAAACACTGACTCAATAGAAGAGGATTTATATAATACTTTTTTTGTGTACACTTTATGTTTGTTTAACTCTTTGTTTTCGGCTTAAATTCGTGCCGTCAATACATTCAATAATATTGAAGAAATTTATTACATTTTATAATGTTTTAACTAAAATTTACACAAAATTGTTGTCCGACAGTAATCTCTTTTTAACATAAAATTTTCGGATCTGTTTTTAAATATTTATAAAAACTGAAATCTCAGTATTTTATGAAAATTTTTTAATTCTGTTTTGCGATACTTTTTATTATAAATTCTAAGTCCTTTCAATTTTTTTTTACTCTTTTTCAACAACTTTTGCATTTGTTATAACATCAAAGAATTCTCAAGTATTCATCGCATGCTTTGAATTCTTTGCAAAAGAAAAGTTGTCATCTTTTCATCTTTGGTTTAGTTATTCTAATTGTCAAATAACTGAAGTGTTAGTCCGATATCATATTTCTTTGGCTAATTTGATGATAATTTTTGTTCGTCTAATCATTCAATTCTTGGAATTCTCTTTCAATTCTTTTATCGATAAGAAGTATTGTTTTACTTATTCTGAGAACTAATTTATTCTTTATTTATAAAAATATTAAATTTATGATTTTTTACTCTTTAAACAAAATAATTATAAAATAAATAATAAATAATAGTTATTATATAATAAGTAAAACCCAATGACTTCTATTTTGAATGACATTTAATTTATTCAATTGAAATGAATTTCAATTCTTTGTTAAAACTTTTAGAAATTTCTTTGAATATTCGTTGGATTTGTAATAATTTTTATGTAAAATATGTTTATATGTATTATGATCTCCGAATTTCCCATTTTATTATTCATTTGTAATATATTTATTAATTCCTATGAATGCCATAAAACGTGATATTTATTTACTTTTTTTTCCATAAATTTTGATTAAATTTATTAAAAATCAATTATTGATTAAAATTTTAACGAATAATATCATGTAATTTATAAATGATATTATAATAAATATGATTAAATTTAACATGTCTCATTTTATTTCCTAATACTATTTAATTTTTTTAAATTTATTATTAATTGAAATAATTTTTCCCTAGAACAAAAATTATATAATATAAGATATTTTAGACTAAGACATTCATAAGAAGAATGAGATAGATACTTTATGAAAGCAAGTCACTAATTGAATTAAGTATATATTATTCATAGAAAAACAATGTTTACAATTTGAAGATTTTTACAGTAAAAGTGAATACAATAGAAAAGAAAATAAGTGATACTTAATTCTAATGACTCTTTTGGTCGAATCTCTTTAACAGTTATTTGAGATAAGTTTAGCCACAATATTATCCAAAATAAACTTTATTGCCCTCTAAGATGATAATCAGAAGATTTACTCGACTATTATCTTTGATTTCAGCTAATAATCGAGAAAAACATTTAAAGTTAACAATAATTTATTATTAATTTGTTGTAAATAATATCAAATAAATTTGGGACTCATTTTAACAGACAATTCATTTATAATTTATATAATATTTAATATTTTCTAAATTTAATTAATTGTTTATTTCAATTTAGTTTAAGTTAATGACGACAAAGAGTTCATGGATTGGTTTGAGAGATGGCTTCTTCATAGGAGGGCGGCATTAGTTGTGATGCTTCATAAGTTGGCGGTGGATCGCGAGGAGGTATTAGTGTGAACAGAGCTGGAGATAAAGGCGGACATATAATCTGGTGATTCTCATTAATAGATAAATTAACAAGCAAAGTTGAGTGATTGCTAGTTATTCTGGTATTGTTATTAGGAATTTGACACTCAATGGAATCATCGGAATAAACGTTTCTGTTTTGATGTCTTGAATTGAGAAAATTATTGATTCCATAACTTCGGGGACTAATAAACTTATATAAGAATCCAATGATTGCGAAAACAACAAAAGGGGATATACTTAAAGCTATGTATACGAACTGAAGAGAGTTTCTGTTGGCCACAGATTTGTCGTTCGGCTTATATTCAATTTCTAATGTTTCCGGAGAACAGACTTTTGTCTGATTATTATATCTTTTTGGTGGACATATAATACATTTTTGTGTCAAAACGTCGATTGCATTCATTTGAGCCAATGATTGGCGACAAATACAGACTTTACGAACTCTATCACATTCACTGAGTTTGTCATAAGCGCGACAATTGACTGTCAATTCACAGGACTCGCCATGTCTTGACTTTTTATAGCATTTCTCGTCGTTTTGATGCCAATCGAAACCATAATCGCACTGACATTTAGATTGAGAACAGATAGTATTGGGTCCCTTACAATCAGAGTTTGTGGAACAGAGGGACCCCATATGACCTCTAATGCATTCATTGATTTTATTAGAAAAAGAGAATCCCTGTCGACAAACGCAACGCTTTAGTTTATAATTATCGATAGCTTTAACACAATAAGAGTTTTCTTTCTTTTCACACTCGGCATCGATTGAACAAATTTCTCCGATCCTTTTCAGTCTATTAACACACATAACGTCTTCAATATTAATAGGAAAGTCTGGTTTGCAAATACAGGTCTTATAACTGCAATACGACTCCCGAAGAACACAACCCCCACCTCCGAAACGGCTCACATCACAGGCAATGTTGAGATATTTTGTTTGATTTGTATTGAATAATAAATCGGCAGAAATTCTCATAATTAGAGACAATAGTATTGATAACTCTATTATTAATTTGATTTTCGAGGCTTTCAATTGAATAAACAAAAGTTCTAAAAATATATTTTGCATTTGATTTCAATATAAATATAAATACAATAATAATAACAATAAAAACAATACATGATTTGTACAATAGATCAGAATCTATGGAAACATTTATCGATTACATTCTCACCATTTATTTCGGATTCACTTCTTTTTGCAATCTTTGCGCAGACCTTAGAAGAGGGAAATCCTCATTGAAGCCAAAGCTTAGCACAGCATTGGCTCAAAAATCGTTATTTGATTGCAGAATATTCTGCAATAATTTGTCAAAATATCCTTTTGTCAGAAAATTTGAGATAAATTTGAAATAAAGGATTACTTTTATTACAAATTAAAGCAAAACATCGTTTCATTAATATTTTATTTCAATATTTAAGGATTAAAAATAAATTTTATGAAATTCAAACCAATAATAAAATACATATTCAGAGAACAAATTCAGACAAAAAAAATATAAATTAACTTATATTTTTTTCTTAGGTTTTTCACAATTAATTATTTTATTTGTTTTGAGATTAAACTAAATTTCAATTAAATTTATTTCAGTTGTATTTCTCTTATAATTCGAATTTATTTCCTCTTATTATATTCTAATTAAATAAAATAATCCAGGTTGATCTAATTAAAAATTTTCCAAAAAAATGAAGAAGCTAAATAATAATAATTAAATTTTGTTTTTTTACTACTGTATTAACTTTTTTAATATAATATTATTTATATTTTTAATAATAATTATTATTTCTCAACCATATGGTGACATATAATAATAATTGAATGGATTGCAGCAGAAAACGGTTATCGCTATTCTTTGCACAGTATAGCGATAACCGTTTTCTGCTGCAACCCATTCAATTGAGCAATTATTGAGCAAGCACATTCAAATGTTATTCATATTGCAATATACATGTATGAGAAAAGACATGTAGAGACCTCTGTTGACACTAAATTACATTTTATTCTAATTTCTGTTTACAAAAAAATCCTTTTAATATTTTAACTGAATTGAATTAAATTAGTGTTTAGTTAGTGTTATATCAATTGAAGCGTTTATTTAAATAATCGAGAGATGAGTAACTCTTTAATACAATCTTTGGTACGTTTGGCTCATTTGACATTTGGTGTCAATAAATATAAATCCGAAGAATTATTCAAAGAAGCGTTAAATAAGTTAAAAGTTTTATTAAATCAAATCAATTATAAGGATATAAATCTGAATAAAGAACTAATGAGTGAATCCATGTTTAATCGGATCCGATTGAGATCACCGGAAGTGACTTATGTTCAGATATGTGAGACTCAGGACTATCAGATGTGTATGTTTGGTCTGAGACACACAAAAGCACGAATACCTCTTCACAATCACCCGGATATGTTTGGACTGATTAAAGTGTTGTTCGGAACGGTTACCATTTCTAATTATACACCACTTCCTATCGATGGTCACTACGTTTTACCCAAAGAAGTGGCCAAAAGAGTGGATCGATGGCGACGACAATTCTTAAGTATTGAAACCATTTCTAACACTTTTTTATTAAATTTGAATCAAATTTTATAATTCAGTTCCGACTCTATTCGATGGCAACACAACGATTGACAGTAAATCTAAAGACATTTGTCTTTTAACACCGGATGACAGAAATTATCACGAATTGGTGTCAGTGGAGGGTCCGGCAGTGATTTTGGATATATTGGGTCCGCCCTATAAAGAGGACCGCGAATGTCATTACTTCGAAGTAATCGCCACAGTTTTCGACCCCGCAATGAATCGGGAGATTACGTGGCTCTTAGAGTTGGAGGAACCGCCGACTGACTATCAATGCGATTCACTGCCATATATCGGCCCTCAGTTTCAAATTCCTTAATTGAAGTCCTTTTTCATACAATTTGTGTGAATAGACTATAAAATCAGTCTTTTATTTATGAAAACAAAAATAGCGTTCATTTTCTGTGATTCGAGTTTTTATTATTGAATCGAAGTTTTTAAAGTAAAATAGGATTTCATAAATATTTTAATACTGTTTTAAATGAATTCACAAATTAATTCGTTTATAAAATATCTTTTATTTGAGCCCAAGATTTTTGAATTATTTATTTGTTTACAAATTTAGGGTAAGTTTTGAAGTTTAGAAATGATATGTTTTTCTATGTTTTAATAGAAGTTATTATTAACGTCTGTTTGAAGTTTGTCTGTCAACAGATAAACAGTTTCTCTAACTTCAAGCGTTTGTTTCATATGCTTTTGATAAAGTCTTAAGTGATCCGGAAGTTGACTCTCAAGTTTGTCAATATTGCAGAAGTCATCTAGAACAAATTCATAAAATAGTAGAGTTTAATATTAGTTAATAAAATATTCAATTATTTTTCGGTTATTATTAAAAAGATTTGATTTAAGCCATTATTTTTACGAACCAAACATTTGATGGACAAGTTTTTCACTGACACTAAAAGGCGGTCCTTTGAATATGTTTTCATCAAATTCTAATACCAGAAGAAGATAACGAAAATTTGGAGCCAAAAGTCTTTTCATAGTTCTCGAGTAAAGGATCTGTTCTTGGAAAGTGATGGTCCCAAAGCTTCCTCTGTCCCAAACGGCATCAATACTTGCATTGAGTGAATTACTTTAATATAATAATTTATTAATTAAAATTGAATTTAACTCATAATAAATAGTAATACCTGTCGAGAGTCAAAAAGTTTGTCTGAAATATTTGGAGTCTGTCGTCGAAAGTCTATTAATCGATAATTTTATTAAATTTAAAATTAAATGAATTCAATTATTATTTACTTTAAAAACTTTTCCTTCATTTCCATCACTTAATGAAGAGCTGTTGAATTGAATCTTATTTACAGAGAAAAAGTCCTGAATTGCCTGATCAGCACATTCCACCCCAACTACTTGATGACCCTGCTCCCAAAACCTGTTCACATTTATTGTTTTGAAAATATTCTATTAGATTTTAAAAGTCTCTTTTGTATCATATCTTATATATTATTTGTAAAATATTTGATGCAATAATTAATTTTGAGTTAATATATAATAAAAACTAATTAAAAATAATTTTTTAAAAGAAAAATATTTTTGATCGAAATTGTAATTAAAATAAATATGATATTAAAACAAATTTTTGAAACTTAAGTTAAACTTAAATTAAAGCTTATCTATAATTTAAGACAATTTTTCAATAAACAAAAATAACTAATAATAAAATTAATTGTAATTTAATTATTAACAAAACTTTTTACTTAAAATTATGAGAAGTAATATAAAATTTCATACCATTTCATGTCCACATTTTTACCGCAGAGGGGGAATAAAATTCGTTTTTTATGGTCCCTATCGACCAATAAATCCGTATATTTCACTAAAACACTGAAAAATAAGTTTCAATAAAAATGAATTAATTGAAGGGATTCTTACGGATGTCGATGGTTGAGATGCCATGCAGTGTCCCGAACGGACCACAATGTCTTCCAAATCTCTAAGTATTTGTCGGCCTCTTTTTTAGAGGTTTCGTTCTTTAAGAAAGACATATTTTGCTTAAACGATGAGTCTTAGTATCAATTATTTTCTTTTGATCTGAAATAAGGTCTGAAATTGAATTTTTATAGTCTCTTATTGTTGTCATCTTTGATGTCATTCAATATAATGTCTAAATATTCCACTATTTAGACATAAAAAGGTCAAATTTTAGATCATTAGAGACCATGAAGTTTAGGACATAAACTAACAAATTTCTAATAGAATATATAGCGAGAAAGGTCATTTAAAAATAAAAATATTTCAGTAAATAAAAGTTCTAGGACATGTTGTCCATTATTTTTTTTGGTATTTCTTATTAATTCGTTAACAAATTTATTGAAAAAACTAACCTTGTACAATATTTATGAAATTAAGTTTCATTTTAACGTATTTTAGCTTAAAATTCTATTAAATAAAAGATATTTTTAATTAATTGAATAAATAAATTGCATTCAATTCAATAATAACTTTTAATGCATTTTATGTAAAAATATTTGTTTAAAAATGAAATTTAATTAAAAGTAAACTTTTATTTTGTTAAAGACTTTATTTAGGTTTGGAGTCAGCGGTGGACAACATTTCATTGCTTTTGAACTTGGATATTGCTTTTAGAAAATAGAAATTTAAATTAAAATTAATTTTAAATTTGCATTAATAACTCAATACTTATTGTGTTTCCGGTCAATTTAATTGGTTTATCTTTTGCTGAATTGTCGGGAATGTCGTCTTCAGTCTGTGTATCGTCAGTTGTATCGTCTATTAATCAAATAATTAACTAATTTAGAAACAAAACAAACCCATTATTACCTCTATATCCTGTTTTGTGACAAATCATAACATAGACACCGATCACAATAAAAATGATGGCAAACACTACCACTATTACAATAAAAATGATTTTGTTTTTAGTATTTTTATGACCCAAAATTATATGACAATCGATCAAAGTTTTCAGTTCACTATTAATGCATTTTATAGTTTCCTATAAATAGAGATTAATATTTGATTCATTAGTTATTTTCTTACGTTATTGTAATTAATGTCGTTATTGTCCGCTGAAATAATACAATATTTGATACTTTTGTCGACAATAAATAAATACGAAACGAAAGCTCTTCTGTTATCGGAATCTCCGACTTTAAGTCGTCCGATGAGTTCTATTTCTTCATTGAAGACCTTTTGTGAAGAGTTGGTTTCGGATACACTATTATTTTGTTGAGAAATATTATGCAAATCCCCGGTCAGAGTCAGTTTGAATTGTTGCTCAGGAAATGGGTTTTTACTCCTTTTCCTTTCCATTAATATAACGAAATCGGGTTCAGAAGTACTGATGAAGGAATCAATTGATCTTAAGTTAAGCGATTCGTTGCTATTATCCATTAAGACTGGATCACCTTTTGAAAGCATGATTCCATTTTCAAGTTGATGCCATTGAATAATCCAATCTTCGTTTTGATCTTTTTTAATGAGTCCAGTTCTGAACAAAGAATTTGTTTGCGACCAAATGGAAAAAGAGGTCCAATACTTGTCTTCAAACCATTCAGTTTCGATGTAATTCTCGTTCTCTAAATTGAGCTCAAATTCAAATGTTTCTAAATTTGGTTGAATATTAATCGGCCAAAACTTTCCATTAATAAATAATAAATGAATGACTCCTCCACTCATTTGGTGGTCGTATTCAAAATCTATCGAAAAATTATGTTCTTCGAAGAAATCGCAAAAATGGAGACAACTTTTACTATAAAACAAAGAAATAAATGATACCCAAAACATCCAAAAAATCTCCAAAATATCTTTCATTCTTTTAATTTATATAATATTTAATTCAAAATCTTTAAAAATATATAAATTTATTAAAAACTAAAGTGTATTCGAAAGTAATTCTATAAAAATAAATTAAAAAAATAATTCAAAAGTAATGCAATTATTTAAATGTAATGCAAATATTGAATACAATCTTTTGATATTTAGGGCTATAAATCGTTTTCTAAGAAAATCACGCATAGACTCACGAATCACGCACTAAAAAACTTAAATCTTATTAACACTAATATTATTAGTATTAATAAATAAATAGTAATTAACGGTTAGTTTTCAATCATATTTAAAGACATTAATTTTGGTAAAGACTTTTGGAAATGGGTTTCGATCTCTTATTAATCGCAACGAATGCAAATGGACTCAGAATACCAGAAGGAGCCAAATGTTGTATTTGTCTCATGCTTTTGGACGATGGGGTCGGACTCTCGGGCTGTACCCACAACGCATGTTATAAATGTATGAAAAAGAGATCCGAAGTCTTTGACTCGAAGTGTCCAATCGATGGAAAGCCTTTCGATATGAAGCGATACTACCATTTAAGTGATGAGGTCGAGAACTGGCTCTCAAATATTAAACTCAAATGCAAATGGTTTGATGGACACAATTGTATGGCCACTGCAATATCAATGCGTAACGCACACCATCACCGCAAGATCTGTCCAAATAATCCGAAGAATAAGAAATCGTCGGAACAAACGAAAGCCATCAAATTTGTCTCGAATTGGATGCAAAGCGATGGCAATAGAGGCGACTCCGACACCGATTCCATTGAAGAACGCCAACAATCAAATGAATCAAATGGTGTGGCCATCGGTCACCCGACTCGAGAGAGAGGCTTTAGCTTCAAACCAAACAAAAGAACTGTTGGCCACCGATTCTTCTCCAACGAAATGAGTTCTGACATGGATTCTGATTGGAGAAAATGAGTGATCCACCCATTCATCACTTCATTCTTTCTTTTCAATCATTTGTAATACAAAATCATTTAATTCGAATAATATTTAAATTTTTAAGACTTCACTCAATATATAAATCTTTAATTCTTATAAAATAATAATATTTAATCGATTAGTTTTTGTTATAATTATCTGAAATTGTCAAACATTTTTGGAAAATAAGCTTTTTTTCATAATTTTTATTACAATTTATAATCTCTTGTTTTAAAACTAAAAGAAATCATTTATCCTCAAAATATTACTAAAATTAAGATTTAATTAAAGTTTAATATTACTGAAACAATTAATAAATATTTTGAATATTCATTTCTAATCGATATTCAAATACATATTAAGAGAAAACCAAAGAATATTTCATAAAATATAATTAAACTAAATTACAATTAAATTTAAAAAAAAGATCAAATGTATTGATAAATCTAAAATAAAACTTCAATATAGGACAGAATGAGTATTAATGAAATGATGCAAAACCATAAAAATTAAAGTTTAATGAAATCACTTTTTATTTATTTATCAAAATAAGTGTTGATTGGATTTAATTGGATTTATCGTTAGATTTCATTTAACTGCAAATTAAAGAATATTTTTGTTTTATAAAATTCAAAATATAATACAAAATCTGTTTAATAAATTCATGTTAAATAATGTTTCTCTTTTCGCACAGAATAAGAGAAAAGTCTAAGTTCTTGCTTTGAGTTTTGGCTTATATTGAATAATATTGGCACAGGACAATCGAGAGGACGACAACTCATCATTATTAACAACAATTGATTTATTTATTATACTGTTTGGCCCACAAAGAGGTAAAAAGATATCAGTGAAGAAGTATTTTCCGATTTCGAGTTCGCCCTCATCTGTCACTTTATAGGGAGGAATATCTATGAATCCCAACTTAGAAGAAGTATCTCCTAATTGACATCTGAGTGGAGTTGAATGACTGCAATCGCGTTCATAAACACAATTCTTTGATATATTGTATGGATTGAAGAGATCTCCTGCAGAACTGCATTCAGAAGTACTCCAATTCATATTACCTGACATTTGATTAGAAACTAAATTCAAAAAAAATATTTACAATAAAATATTGAATGAAAAATACCCGGAGTTATAGGATTCATATGAATAGCCCAACGATGTGATGATGTTTTGGTCGCGTTTTCGTCCCCCGGTTTTGAGATTTCAATGTATACATAAGTATCTGAAGTGCAGTTTTCAGAGGACTGACGGAATATAAACTGACCCTGAATTGGGTGATCGAATGTCGCAAAAGCTGTGGTCATATTAACGTCATTCAATTCAATATTAGAACAGCCGATTGTCGTTCCCTCCGGACTATAAAAGACAAGAGCTCTGCCAACAATAGAGTCGCGTCCAAAAAGTGGTAAATTAAAGTCAGTTACTGTCAATACTTCAGAGCTCTTATCGGCTAAATTTCCATATTTTCCGCTCAAATCTCCGACTGCGTACTGATCAGTGGTTCCCTGACCTTCAGCCGGAACGATGTCCGGATCGATATTTCGTGGATTAAAAATAATACTGTGAATGTTTGGACACTCTTTTGTTGTTAAATCTTTACTTCTAATAATTTTTGGTAATTCGTCGATACCATAGCTGTAGGCGTTTCTGAATAATTCGATGTTAATGTCAACTATTGTTGGGTCGAGAGGTGTTTCTTGAGTCATATCTACTGATCCCTTTAGCATTGGATAATTAAATTTAGCGGAAACCATTCGCGACCAAATTCGCTGAAGTGGGGCACAACTCAAGACTTTTGTGGAATTATCGTCGGTATAAATGATTAAATAAATAACTGGAACCAAATCAAGAGATAAAATATTAGGGATATTCTTAAATGTTTTTCCTTCAATTGTGAAGGGATTCGATCCTATATTCAGAGTTCCGGGAATTGACTGAAACACGAAATTAATTATATTTATAAGTAATCAATGATCTAATAATTGCTAACAAACCATATCATTGAAAAAAGGTCGGCCTAAAAATGAACTGCATTTGTTGTATTCGTGTTCAATCTTTGCGCTTTGGTTTGCGTCTGCCTCCAGTCCTGCCATTAATGTCCACTTATGTGATGAAGATTTCCTAATTTGAGTGGAGTGGGAAAGACTTGAAATAAGAGCCGATATATTATTGCATTGAATCAAATAAACTGATCCTTCAATTGGAGAATGAAATTTCACTTCAAATGTCTTTTTAGAACCAAATGGCAAAATAGTAGCGCAAGACATGGAACCACTTTTAAGCCCTTTTAACACAAGAGTTCTTCCAATTAAAGTATTTTCTCCATTAATTGATTTCAATTTAACCGATAATATGTTTTCGCGTCCGATTTCCAGTGAACCCAATAAAGACATAAAGTCTAAATTCATGGACATTGTGCTGATCATTGGACACGAGTTCTCTGTCGGGGGTCCCGTAGGAGTATAGACTTTCCAATCATATGATTCTTTGTTGGGACCCATAATATTTGCCCGAATAGATGTGATTCCATTGTTCTCAACAAACAAAACATATCCACGCAATCCATTTGACTGTATATTCGCGATAAGACTCTGCGAAAAGTCCAACACATTTGTCGGCGACTGATTCGACGTTAATCGCTGACAATTCACTGCACATACGATACAAAACTTTTTAATAGTAATTCTAAAACAAATATTATATTAAGTTTTTTAAATTAATTAAGTAATTATTACTCTAAACATAAAAATTAATTAATTATACAAAAATTAATATAATATTGAAATCTAAACATAATTTAAGTAATTTTTTAATTAAAAGAAACCCTAAATTTTAATTTGTTTTAATTTCTCATAAATTAAGTAATTTGTGATTAACTTTCGCTTTTTTAATCTAATTATTAGTCAAATTTAGTGCAAATATCCTTTAAGTTTATAAAGAAGAGGTAACCCCGAGTTAACCTGATTTTATTGAAATAATTTTTAATAAGCAAGGATATTTTATGTAAATATGGGAGTATATAATACTTCAAAATATTAGTAAAAATGTTATATGAATTCAATTATTTTTGACCCAATAATGAAGAAAATATATAAATATTTAATTAAAGTCCATTTATAGTAAAGACAATTTATACTTCCTTGGTGATATCTGTTTTCTATTGCTTTTTAATTACTTCAATTGTTTAAGTTTTAAATTTAGAATGATCAAGTTTATTATACAATAATCATGATTAAAATGACTTATTAACTAAGAAAATGATAATTGCTATAAATATGATAATGGTAATTTCCCATCATTATAACATAAATATATATATTATCTAGTTCTTCTTTGAAGAAGAGTCAAAAAAGAGACGGAAATGAAAATCAAATTTTATGTTTTATATAAAACAATAAAATATTGCAATTAATCACATCATATAAGAGTAAATGTATTACTTTGAGAACAACATATTTTTTGTGGAAACGTATCGAATCTATTTATTTATAAATAATTAATTATTAAAACAATAAAAGAAATAAATTTTATAAAAATATTACTAAACTTTTTTTATGTTATTGGGAATGAACATCACTTTTTAAAAAAATAGTCAAATTTATTGCAACTTTTTTTACCAATTGATCAGTAGTTAACTGGTGAGCACTGATTATAACTTTAATGTTAACCACAAACTTTCAAATAGACTGAAATGTATTTTAACGTAATTTTATGTTAAAAGAAATGATTTTCGCTTATTTTTGATGAAATAATTGGTTCATTTCGTGTTAGAAATTAAATACTTTCAAATTCATGACTCATTAAAAGATTTGAGATAACGAACTGATTTTATATAAATTTTAATATAAGACCAAAACAACTGATTTTTTGATTTCAATTCTCAAAACTGACCCCTTTTTCTTTTTTCAATAATAAACCCGATTTTCCGTAACTATTGTCTGTATTCACACAAAACTAAAACTTTTTTTTCTCTTTAAGAACCAAATGCTTAACGAAAGCAATAGAAGTCAATTTATATCAAATTGAAAACATTTTGCAAGGTTATATTTTACACTAAAAACTTATCAAATGATAAAATAAAAGTAAAACATTTAAAGATATTCTAATTATATTTTAGTGAATACAAAGTTTTGAGTGAATAAGTGTTTGACTATAAACTCACCCAAAGTGTTGACCACCAAAAGTAGACAAAACAGTGAAATGCGTCCAAAAGTTGTGAAAAACATGATATGCGCCCCAAATTCAAAAAACTGGTCGAACATAAAGTTTTGCCGTATTTTGAATCAATATTCAGGTCTTGTGCTGAGGTGTGGTGTGGTGTCAGTCCGTCAAATGATTTATTAATAAAATCTCATTTTATTAGTCGATTCAAAACTAATACATTTTAAAACAATAATTGATATGAATTTTGGTGTGAATCCAATTCTGAGCACTTAATGCAATGAATACTATCGTCAGTTGCGTTGGATATGAAAATGAGTTTAACTTTGATGTAAAACAGAAGCAAATTTCAAAACAGGAAACAATTATTCAGTTAATTAAACTATTTTTAAACAACGACTAAAAGAGAGCCCACACAACACCACATAATAAGTTTAAAGTTAGCCCTCGACTGCCTTTCCTATGTCCAGAGCTTTTGATAATACCTGTGAACAGAACGAAGCAATTTATTGCACATAATTTCATTGCTTTTGAAATACGGCTTCAAAAATAAAAAGGCATTTGAATTGTGTTTACAAATAACTTCTCTGAGAAATTTCATTCACTTAATAATTGGGTTATTTTCGATTATTTTAAATAACAGTCCATTCATTTCAACGCTAACCTAAGCCTCAATACAATGCCTTTTATTTCTTTTGTTATCTTATATTTAAACCGATTTAATAAATGAAAAAAGAATTGAATTAATTTTTCATTTTTTTCACTCATTTGATCCCTCAATAAATAAACTCAATTATTGTTGAAAAGTACTAATTTAGAACTTTTCAATAGTTGGTGTCAGTCAAAATATTGAATGAAACTTACCTTGCTTGCCTCAATCAAATAGAATTTAATCGAAATTATAATGGAACAAGTTAATTTATGATGATTTCAATTAAACATTTAATGCGCCGAATAAACAAAAGGCCATTTATTAACCATTTGTCAAATGATAGTAATTTTAATGTCATCTAAATTTGGAAATTTTTAATCGATTTTTAATAGAATTGAATATAAATTTTTATGAAAGCGATTGACTTCAAGACTAAAACTGTATTTAAGGTCAAATTTAAGGCACAATTGTTGTAGAATTTCAAAATTATTACGAAAATTAATTTATAATGTTATTAGAACTCAACAAAACATTTGTATTCATGAGAACTGATTTGTACTGATTTCATGAGAACCAGTCATTTGATAAGTTTGAGAGTCAGTCCTTTAATCAAAGCAGAAGTTTTAAAGAATTATCTTTTTTAGGGAAAAACTTGAATTGATTATTGACTCATATTTTGTTGTTAAATGTTTTTAAGAAATTCAACGTTTGATGATATCATTAAAAAATAAAACACTAAAACTTAAAGACATTTAGTGAATAAAAATGAGTTCATTATTAATATATTACTAATATATAAGTTATAAGTTGACAGTTAAAAATTAACTAGATGTTTTTCTTTGAACAATTATATTTTAATCATTTTTGAACATCAATTATAATAAACATTACTTTTAGGCTTTTATCAGATTTTGTTAAAAAAGATTTATTATTATTACTTAATAATAATACTTTAATTTATACCTCAATAAAAGTTTATACGATAACTAGTGTTGATATCTTGGATTTCTATAATCAAGTAGGTATAACATAATGTTATGGTCAATTCAAGTATAATAAGAAAAATTCGAAATTTTAAAATGATTTTTATAAAACAAGTATTTCTATTAAACTTAATTAAATTAACCAAGTAAAATTCTCTCGAATCAAGTAGATTACTTGATTTTCAAGTAGATCTGAATATTGAGTACACTAACGATAACCTGTCTTGCTCACTTTCATAGTTATTAAAAAATTAGAACGAGTTTTATATTAATAAATAGATGGCAGTCGAGGCTATGAAAACACTTATTCTAATAATACATATGTATAAATGTGCATGTTACATCAAACTGATCAGAAATATATTTTGAACCTTTTTTTTTGAATCTTAACAAATATAGGATTTTTTCGGCGAATATATTGAAGATAAAAATAATTAAAATATTTGAAAAATGTGTTTATTATTGATTTTGAAGTTCAATAGTTTTGGTTCTTTTTTAAAGCATTAGTTATGCGATAACTGTAATGACTGTAATGACGGCAATAATTTATGGACTCATTCTTTATTAAAACAGATGTAAATGATTTAAAATTACTCCGATTTATAACAAATCACTTCATAGAAACTGATTTGTCCTTAAAATTTAAAAGTAAACTTCCTTTATATCATTTAATTAAAATTTATCTAGATTCTTTAGGATATATATCTTATATGAAATGTAAGATGAGTTTAACAGTTTTATTGCTTTTTGAGAAAATAATGAAATAATAGAAATAATTTAATGTGTTTTCAACAAAAGTTGTATTCATTGAAAATTGAAAAAATGGAAGTATAGTTATGAACATAAATTTGAAATTTTCTGCCAAACAATAAGAGAGAGAATTTAAAGGCACTCCTGAGAAATCTACTCAGCCATCAAATAAGCAATAAATAAGTGCATTTTCCTCTCATCCTATCACTTAGTTTTACTGAAAAAGAAAATCATTTTGAGTTTCACTTTAATTTTCATACATATAGTGAAGGGATGGCAAACGAATGGAAAAGGGATGGCAAAGGGATGGCCAAATGGGATTTCATTATTGTTGGAAAACTATGAGTCCTGAAAATTCCAAAAAATAATAGTTTTACGAATGTCTGCAAAATGAAAGCCACTGACGATTGTCTTCAAAATCTTTAATCAAAAGACTATTTCAATATAATATCCAATAATTGGAAAACATTTACGAAGAAATACATAAAATTTTGTTCTTTTATTCAAATTAAATAAATTTTTGTTTTATTTTATTATTAAAAATATAAACTCATCGCCGATTTCTCAGAGTTTTATTTTTTAACAAGATTGTAGCAAGGATGAATTTATTCTGCAATTTAGAAATGTTAACTCGTAACTATTCTTTTAACAATTGTTAACCAAAAAGTTATCTGTTTTGAACATTTGATAAGTTTAGTAAAATTGTTGCTTGTTATTAATAATAAGTTATTATCTTTATTTGCAGAATATTTTAGTCGACGATTCGATTTTGATAATAAATATTAGTTTTTTTAGATAAATGATAACAAATGTGTCGAATGTGATGTCAAATGGATTTTATTTAAACTGCTTTCAAATACAATTGATTTTATTATACAAAATGAATATCTAATAATTGATTAGATTTTCTCAAATAAATAATTCGATGCTTTAAATATTTTTCTACATTTTTTTGAATTAAAACAATAATATTTTCTTTGAATCGCTTGAAATCTAATTTCAATGAACTGTACAAATGAGTGGTCGAGAAAACTAATCAATCATATCATATAATAATAGATTAAATTGATTTATAAGACATGAAATCAATGTAAGCACAAGAGTGAGCACAAGAAAACTAACAATTCCTTCATTTCTTAGAGCACAGGAAGTGCCTGACATAAGTTCTTTAATTAAATTATACTTAATATGTTTTTCGCGGTTGTAGACGATAGTTCGAATCCCAATAGTTCGAAACCCATTAGTTCGAAACCCATTAGTTCGAAACCCAATAGTTCGAAATTTTACATAATGGGATAGCCAAAGACTTTGGAAGCTAGAAAATAATTCTAGTTTTTTATTAACTAAGGTGACTATAATTAGTTAGTTTTTGTTAAATAAGGTTATGTAATGTTATGTTTACATTACATCCAATTATTCAGCTTTAAAATGATATAAAATTTATGAAAATCGGAAAAGATTATGTGCTATGAGTTGATTGTATATTCTATTAAAATTTATTAGGTTTATTTGTTTAACTTTTTAAAAACATTATTGATTGTAACTATCTATACTTTATAATAGGATTTGATCATGATATATTTATATTAACATTTAATATTCATGTGATTATTAAAAGATTTATTATGAAATGAACTAGGTATTTAGGAAATAAATTGTATGAAAATAAGTACTTTTATCATAGATGGCTAAAGGGGGGTATTTAGAAATACCCCCCTGAGACGAAAAATCCTGAAAATACCCTTCCTGAGCCGAAAAATCATGTACCCCCTATAGAAAAAGGGGGAAAATAGGCCAAAATTTCGGAATAATTGAAAAAAATTAGAGAAAATTTAGTAAAATTCTGTAACTTTTTAAAAAAACTAACGTAAAACTTAGTAAAAATGAATAAATACGTAAAAAATCGAGGTTTTAAGCGAAATTTTGGTTTTCTAAATTTTTGAAAATTTTACAAAATTGCCTTTTTTGTCTAAAATTCTTAGTTTTTAGCACTAATTTTGATAAAATAGGTTAAAATAAGACTAAAAATAGTCATATAATACAGAAAAAGAATAAAAATTGACGTTTTATGTGTTTTTAGGCAATTTTGGGTCCCTAAAAAAATACCCCCCTAATAACTCCCTGAGCCGAGCCAAAATACCCCCATCTGATAACCCCTGAGGTCGGCTTCTTTAGCCATCTATGCTTTTATCCGTTTGTAAGTTATAAAAAAAGCTTATATCATTTATCCTCTTATTTATGCTCTTAATTAAGCCACAGGGGGTGAAATATTTTGTTATACTTATTGAATGAAATGATCAAGCTGATATAATGATCAAAACTAAATTCATATAAAAAACTACACTTTTAAACAAGACCAGCCATTTTCAGTACACTTTTTAGTATAATTTTAGTACGTATGCTATGTGACATGTGCAAACGCATTAAAGCTATTCATATGGTTAATGAATGAACATGGTTAATACAGTAAGTATAAAATATTTCACTCCCTATGTACTGAAAACCCATGGCTGAACAAGACTAATCTATTTTCAAATAATTATTTCTTTGTTTTCTTTGCATTTATTTATCAAAAGAATAATTAATTTTATATATCATTAATATTTTATTTATAAATACTTTCCTTGTTCATTCAAACAATGTTATATACGAATGAGTTTAATATGCTTGCTCATCTCGTAATTTACATATTTGGCTATAATGCAGGGATGACCAATGGATTTTCTAGGGGGGGGGGTATTTCAAAATACCCGCCTAGAGCGAAAAATTTGGGAAAATACCCCCCTAGGACGAAAAGTAAGGTACCCCACCCCCTAGAATAAAAGGGAAAAAATAGGCAAAAAATTAGGAAAAATTGTCGGAAAATAGTAAAAATTAAGAGAAAAATAAGAAAAATTTGTAATTTTTATGAAAAATAACTTAAAACCTAATAAAAACGCGTAAAAATGTCAAATTTACAGTTTTAAGTTTTGGTGAAAATTTTTTTAGAAAATTTTGAAAAATGCAATTTCTAAAATTTCAAAAATTTATAGTTTTATGCATAAATTTTGATAAAATACGTTAAAATATGACTAATTATACTCATATACATCAGAAAACAGCTTAAAAACGAAGTTTTATGCGTTTTTAGGAATTATTTGGTCATTTTCAAAATACCCCTCCCCCTAATATCCTCCCTTGAGCCGAGCCAAAATACCCTCCTCTGATATCCCCCCTGAGGTCGTCTCCTTTAGCCATCTATGGTCTTCAGGTATGGGTTGAGTCTTCAATACAGTAGATGTGGTTAAGGACTGGAATACAAGACATCCAAACATTGATTTCTTTAATATTTTCAGTGAAGACTCAAATGAAAATCCATTCAAAAATTCACTCAAACAAAGTGTTTTAAATGTAATGACTGTCAGAAAAGATTCGGATGTAAATCTAATTGGAAGCGACACATAATTATCGTTCATTAATGGAAAAGAATTATATTTGTGTTTACACGAACTCTAAGAAGAAGTACAGAACAAATGAACTAATACAATACAGAATTAAATGTTTCCCCTATAAAAATTAATTGACCTATCTTATGAACTTACCTAAGACATGATGTATCATTGATTCCTTTATTATTTATAATTATCGGTCTTTAAGTGTATTACTACTTAATTGTAATGAAAAATAAAATATTAAAAAATTTTAAATTGAGCAGTAATTTAAAGCGAATCACATTATATTATTATCTAAACAAGCTAAACATTTTAAACCAATATTTTAGGAAATTTATGCCAAATTATGGCCATTTGCGGCAGAACCAAATTTTCTAGGGGGTGCTTTAGCACATTTTTTCCGTGGAAGTTGATTTTGCCAATTTTTCTCTAACAGGGTTAATTTTGAAACAAAATGTTATCATTGATAAATTGCATTGACATGGTAAATAGAACTTTAAAAACAACACAATATAAAAAAAATTAAGAGAGGTTAATTTATCTTATGATATATATTTGGAGATTTTTTAATTTTTTTAATTAGGATTCTAAAAAACTATGAAAATTTAAAATATTTTAAAGTTTTATCTATAGAAAAGTTTCATTTTCCAACAAGCATGTTTACGATTATTTGTATATTTACTCCAAATTGCAAAAATTTTATTATAGCCCAGCAAAATCTTAAAAATATTTATATTTCATTAATATCATTAAAATTAATGTATTTTCAAAAATTGTGAAGAATATGAGGTTTTCTATAAACTAGTTTTGAGATAATTTTCGAAAAATATCAGAAAATTTGTTCACCCTTTAAAAACGTTATAATTTAAACAATTTTATAGAACAAAAATTAATAAATCTACAATATTAAAAATTAAATATTCCTGGTTTCTTTATAATGAATTTTTATACGACTATGTAAATTTTCCATGAAAACAATAAATTATAGAGTCGTTCTTTTTAACATTTATTAATCTTAATATATAGTAGATTTAAAAAAATTTCTCACTAAAGTTCTCTAAAAATATTTTTATATTTAATTCGATTCCCATTATTTTTAACTAAAAATGACGTAATTCATGTACACAATGAATAAATTTTAGCCCCAAGTTAAGCGATAAATACTTCCTTAAATAGAAATAAATCCAATTTATTATAAATTTTTTAATAAATAATGGATTAAATTAATAAGAAAAAATTATTTAAATCTATTTATATATTTAATGCGCAATCTGATTACATTAGCATTACTTAGATTAATTAAATCAGTAAAACACATTAAAAAATTAAAAAAACAATATTATTGATAGGCAAACAATTGCTAACAAATCCAGTCCACCAATCAAGTATTTATTTTAAAATCATTAATTATGATTCATTATTTGACTTTAATTTTGTTTGTTTTATCTAAATTATGATACCCATGCATTTTTATTTAACATGGTTTGCAGTTTATAAAGTAGTGACATTTTGAAAAATATATTCAATTTAATTTTAATAAGATTCCCATTTATTCAATTTTAATATGGGATTATCATTGAAAGAAATGTTTGAGCAAGTTTCTAGAAATATTCTAAGCAATTTTCAAAATAAGAGAAATTTTCAAACTATAATTGTAATATAATAATAAATTGCTAAATTTTTTTAATTTTAAATTTAAAAGATATAATTTGTTGAATTATCATAATAAGTTTTGAAACATAATCTATTTAATTTGATTTTTATGAATTTATTAATTGTTATAATATTTCATAGAAATTAAATAATATACAAATCTATCCTATTTAAATTAAAGGATTTTTATTTTGTAAATATTTTTGAATATATAATTTAATTAAGAAAATTAAATTTATAAAAAAGTGTTTTAATTATAGAAATAGACTTACAAATGAATTGTTAGAATGCTTTCAAATGAAACTTAATACAGTCCCCATTTGGTTGAGTAAAGCATTAATTGAGTTAACTAATCAATTGAGTTAACTAATCAATTGAGTTAACTAATCAATTGAGTTAACTAATCAATTGAGTTAAATAATTCATGATACCCAAGCACCAAATGTATGGCTAAACTTTAAACAATAATCAATTGAATAAAGCACTACTCGTATTAATTAATGGCTTGAGTTAGGCATTTGATTGGTAGATACTTAATATATAAATGATCGCTTGTGTTAAATTAAAGTATAATTGATCGCTTGTGTTAACTAATATTTTTTTTTAAATTAGTGTAAGCATTGTTTTATTTACATTTTAATTAGTGAAAATGTCTTCATCTAATCGACAAAAGATTTCAATTAAAGATAAATATGAGATAAACTTTAAAATAAAAAATGGTGCGCTTAGAAAAGATATTCTTAGGGAATATCATCTTAAGAAATATGCAAATATTACCCGAATTTTGTCAAAAGGAAAGGAAACCATCGAAAAATTTGAAACTATTGAAAGTAAATTCAGCTAAAATATGTACAAATTTATATAATGAGAAGTATCCTAACGTCGAAAAAGCACTCATTATATGGATTCGAAATATAAGAAAGAGGAAAATCCCTATTAATGGTGAATTGTGTTTAGAAAAGGCCAAATCTTTTGCTGCTCATTTGGGAATAAATGATTTAAAAGTAATGGTTATCTCCGAAATCTCAAAAAGCGAAACGCAGTGTTTTATTGTAAAAAAACATGGAGTCTGAATCTGGTATCACCGAACTTATTGATTCTTTGACTCAAGAAGTACGACAAAAAACGAAAGAATACTCTCCTGAAGATATTTATAATTTCGACGAAACGGGACTTTTTTACCAATTATTTCCTTCAAAAACATTTGCATTAAGAGATGAGTCCACTCATGGGACCAAAAAATTCAAAAAAGGAATAACTATTTGAATCTTATGTAACAAAAATGACAAAACATGTCTGACAAAAAAGAATAATTAAAGTGAATTATTTAAGTTATTAAATTTATTACTTTATTTTTTGTTTCAGAATTTTGTTTACAAACTTTTATATTGAAACTAATTTATTATTATATCTAATCTGATCATAAAGAATTCATTTACGACTATCGCAACTATTTTTATGCTCAAAAATTCAATTGCCAGGTTTTGTATCTGTCTGAATCACAAAGTTAAATAAATAAGTTAAATATTGATTAAATTTTTTATAAGTTAAATTTTATATTTTCATGAATAATTATTATTTTATAAATACTTGAAATGTTTTCTTAATGATCTCAAATATTATTTTAATTTGTGAATTTCTTTTAATAAAATAAAAAAAATCTAAAATATTGAATATTTTATATATTAGAAAGTTTTACTGCTGAAAATTACAGCTAACTTTATTTTCCATCAATATAAAAAAAATTTTAAAATAAAAATTATTTTAATTTTTATTAGAATACAAAATAATTATTTAATCTTAATTACGTTACATTTCCATTAAAGAGTTATCAATTTGAAAATAATAATTATTGGAACATATGTTCTGGTTTGTCGATTTTTTTTTACCATTTCATTTGATCAAATTCAGTTCCTGATTGTCTATCTAAATATAAACTAAAATTCAATTTGTACAATAAAATTTTTATTTTAGTATACAAATTATTAGGATTGCTAAAATAATAGTATAGTTTACAAAGGATTAAACTTAA
>JAQFZM010000507.1:0-31036 GCA_034695785.1 Galumna obvia
TAAATTTTATTTTTATTTGTTAAAAATAAGTTTATTTTTAATTTAATTTAAATTGTCATGCTTCAATTAAAGCCCTCGGAAATGCACCATTTCGCTACAATATAGACCGGAGACTTTCTGCATAACCCTGTATCAAAAATATAAAAAAGGCTTTACTTTAAATGTAGAATTTATTTACTTATATCGAGAATTAACTGTCTATCTAAAATAATTTCTAATTTTTGACTCATCCTTTAAATATTGATCGATCGAACTATATATAAGGACAACTATAATATACTTTTGTATTATATTTAAACAAAAGAAAAACATTAGTTGTTTACTACATTCTTGACATTTCAATTAAAGTCCTTTTAAATTAATGTTCAAGAACAATTTACAACATACAAATAGACCTGATTTGTTTATTTTTGCCATGAAATAACACAAAATAATTTGTTCTTGATAGAAATTCTTTTCCTCTGAAAATTAAAGGGAGAGGGAGAGAGAGAGAGAGAGAGAGAGAGAGAGAGAGAGAGAGAGAATAATAATTTATGAGTGCATATGTTTTTCGTTTCTTATCTGATGGAATAGTTTATTGAAATTGTTTTTTGAGGAATCGTATGATCGCACGAAATATTTTATCGGACTTTAAATCTAATTATCATTTTTTTCTGCAATTGTTATAAATTGTTGTTTGTATTCATTGAATAACAACACTTTTATTCATTATTTGAATGTTTTGTCAGTTTTCTGTATTAATCGGTCACTTATAAGAAAAATTATTTAAAAATGAATAATCATAACAAAAGATAAGATTTGAATCCGGATTAATTAAGGATTATTCTTAATCTTTAATAAAAAAAACTTTTTAGTTTACAAGAAATTGAATACAATTTCAAAGAAACAATAGTTGACTTCAGATGAATAAATCATAATTAGTTTTAATGATTCAATTTTATGGTGAACTTTGAATATTTGATTGATATCAACAAATATATTCTCAAATATCAATCTTCAGATGAGTTATGGTTTAATAAAACGATCATAAATTATATTCAGTCACAACTTTATCTTTAATTATGTTTTGTTGTTATGATATACAAATACAATTGTACTTGCTCAAAAAATAAGAATTAAGGACAAACTTTACATTATTTAATAACAAATCGTTTTAATGTTTCAATTTTTTATTTTTATATTAAATCAAATTTTTATTATAAAACTTTTATATATTAAATTTGAATATATATTATACAATGTATCACATAATCAATCATTAAAGTAATAAATTTACCATGTAATCTTACAAATTTCAGTGATACCCAATTGGTCACTCTCTAATTCTTTTAATTAGTGTCATAAACTTTTAAGGGTTCTTGATAAGTTTTTCACTTTCCTTAAAATTAATTTAATTTTGAGATTATTATTAAGAAAAAAATATAAGACTATGACTTAGATTTGTATGAATTAAGAACCGATGATAGAAGTAAAGTAAAACTATTCTGGGCTATACTTACAATAATATTGGGTATTAAAATTCTATTGGTTATCCTTAATTACCAAGATGAGTATTTGATATCATAATTTATTATATTTTTTGTTTAAAATAATATTCATGGCTTAAAAGCAATGAATTATTTATTTAATATTTTAAAAGATTTTTCATTCAAAGAAGTTATTAAAAAATAAAATATTTACTTAATTGTATTTTATAATCAGATTTGAAGGAATATAAAGATCTTTAGGTATTTCAAATGAGTCTTTAAATGAGATAGGTACTTCTAATTTGAAGACTTTTCGTCGATTTTCATTACAGAATCCAATCAAATAGTGAACCAATTGTTTTAAATAAATGTTATTTAAATTTAGAAATGAGTTTATAATTATGTGTAAACAATTAAGTTGAGGAAAACGACGTAAAGAATTGTGAAAATGTTTGCAAACACTTCTTAACTCTATTGATAGACATTTTAATGTTGTCATCAAAGGTATTGAATCGATATAATAGTGTTGACACAATTGACAATCAAACAAGTGTTGCATACAAACAACTTTTGGACAATTAATAAATGACTGCATTCGTGGAAAGAGTCGGATAAATCGTTTAAATTGAATTGGATTTAAATTCGAGCCAAATATTGACAGATATTTAACGCTTTCAAATATATTTGATTTTTTGTTACTAATATAACCGATAAAAGTAGAGTAACGGATATATAAATATTTAAGATTTTTGTGTTTTTGAGCCAATTCTGACAATAATTCTGCCGTCAATTTTTTACAACTGAATCCAATTGCCTTTAAATTTGTTTTTCTTATAAGTATTTCTAAATTTTCTTTACTCATATAAAACCCAATGATATTAAATATCTTGAGATTAAGTGATATAATTATTTCAAAGTTAACAGAAATATTGTGATATCTGATAGTGTCAGTAATAGTCAGTTCTTCGATATCTGATGGCAATTGTCTAATAAGTTGTGACAAATGTGTCGGTGATATATCCATAAATGCGAGACACAATTTTTTCACAAATTTAAATGATTTAACAAATTCTATATACTCTTTGTCCGGCATTTCATTCATTACTTCAACGAAACGCAATTCCTTAATATTTAAAGAAATAATTCTTGTGTTGAAAGCGTTCACAATTTGACAGATCTTTTTAAATTTCTTTTCAGGAAAATAACATTTAATTAAACGAAAGTCTTTTAAGTTTTCAATATTTTTTTCAATGATTTCAATACAAATGTCGTCTAAATAAACGTCTTCTAAAACCAAAACTCGTATTCTTTGACAAATGGTTGCAAACTTAACTAGTACAATTCCTAATCTTCTGCTATAATTGTTTAATATTTCTATTTCTGTAAAAAGGGGTATTTCTTCTATATAAACGAAATTTATATAACATTTTCCTCTCAATGTTTTATGAATACATTCCTCGAACTGTTTTGAAATTGAGAGCCATTTAAAGAGATCTTTGAAGTCGATGTAATCAAAGACTTCCATAAGACTATAGTTATCCATAATTCGACTTCTTTTTACTTTTTTACTCTCTTCACTTCTGTCCTCTTCTTCTTTTTTTCTCCTATACTGTTGTTGAAGACAACAAATACTTAGACAACATTCTATTGATGACATAATTTTATTCATTTTTGATAATAACTTTTCCTAAAATAATTTCAAATTTATTTATTATTTGATATAAAACTTAACGGAAACTAATCGATGACAACAATTAAATATATTTATACTTTTGTTTGTTATAAAATATATATAAAATTTATATAAAATCTTATAAAATAAAATGTTTTCAAATTTAATTGATTTTCTCTGAAAATCATAAAAAATATCGAGTATTTTGTGAATAACAAGAATGAGTTCTTTGACTGAAAGCAATAATTGCTGATAATTATTGTCTCATGAAATAGAAGAATGTGATGAAAGTTAGTGAGAATTAGTTACTAAAATACAAAAATCAAAAGACCTTACTCACCTCTAAAATGCAATTTATAAAATGGGAAATTATTAATTGCAATTAATTATTTACCTTGTTCATTATTTGAAATAAACAATTTTACCATGCAATTTTAAAAATTTCAGTGATCTCTGATAGTGGTCACTCTCTAATCATTTTAATTAGTGTTATAAACTTTTAAGTGTTCTTGATAACTTTTTTACTTTCCTTGAAAATAATTTAATTTTAAGATTATTATTAAGAAAAAATATATGACTATGACTTAACCCCTATAGAATTTATGTAAATTTTGTTCAACCACCTTGAATATCCCTGAAGGATATAGTTACAAGATAAATTTTATTGTCTTAAATTAGAAAATGATTGAATATTTTTAAAATTAATTATATTCTAATAAATATTATATATTTAATTAAAAATGTTTTTCGATATTATTTTAGTGTTTTTGTTATTAAAATAAATGTCATTAAAATATTACACAAATTATAAGTTTTTGAGACAACTTTTGTTTTTTATTTTCAATTAAATATTTATTTTAAGTCGATTTGTATCACTTTCTTAGCCATAATTTTAGCGTTTCCTCAATACTATTAATAGTAAAATAGTAAACAGCGCTCAGGGCTTTCCTCATAATCCCATTATAAACAAAAGAATTCGATTAAGATTGCAATCAATTAGGATCAACTAGATCAACTAAGTATTTATAAGTAAATTTACATTATAGTATAATATTGTTAAGAGTAATAAATGTGTTTATAATCTTGTTAACATTTTTTTTAATTTGATTGAAATCAATTTAATATAAAATATATATATTATTTTTTATGCCTTAATTGAAAAAAATAACATTAAATGAATGCGATTTTCGTGAAACAAATGAATCTTTATTTCTCATATAAAACAAATAGACTTATATTTGATTTTTTATTTCTTTCTTAATATTTAATTGAAATTCAAGTCAATACACCTTTTTTCTTGATGTTTGATCCATATATTTGAACTTTTAAGCAATCATTGAGTTTAATGATCTTGCTAACTGAATCTACTAATGGATATTTGTTTTGTGAATATTAAAAAAAGTTATAATTTAAAACTTGAAATTCAGTGAAAGTAAAGGAAAAGTGTAAACAAGAAGTTATTAGATTTAACACCTTTTTCTTTAATTTTAAAGAGAAAACTCACCTATTTTTCTATAATGGAATTCTTTAATGAAAAATAAAGTTTAGAATTGTATAAATATATCATTAGTAGAGATTTATTACTCAAAATCATTACTTTTTTTGCAAGAATTTTATTAAAAATATATTACTATTTGTTTAATAAATTTTAAACTACTCTTCAGTCGAATTTGAGTCTTTGGGACTAATGTTTTAAGTGGACTGAGTCTGAGATTCATTGGTATTATTAGCCAATACCTGATTGTTTTGGGGCATTTCATTCTTAATGAGTGGATTTTCTTTATCATTTTGACTTTTTTCAGATTCGCTCAAACTTCTAATCGTTGCCTTCGAGTCAGTCTTTGTTACCTTTGATTCTGTCCTTTCATTTAGAAGTGTCGGTGCATTACTATTGTTTTGCTTTTGTGAGGGTCTATCCTCGACACTGTCTTTGCTATTGATACTACGTATGCCTTTAGTTAGAAATAATAAGAAATCATTTTTAGGTGTTTTTTCAATTGTTATCACTTTCTTTACCTTTTCTGAAACCAAATATAAAAGCGGTAACACTTGAAACAAAAATAATGAAAACGAAACCGAAAAATATAAACCAAAACATTTTAAAACCCATTCCGGAACTACTCTCTTCAGAAAAAGGTTCAGTAGGTTTAATATACACCTCTTTTGTTGTATCATATTCTGTGCGAATTAAGATTTTTCATATGAAATTGTATTTAATAATCTAAAAGCAAACCATTTGTCATGTCTTCACAATTGATAGTAAAAACCAGATTTAAAAACAAAACTATTTGTAAAAACATTCTCTTAAAAGAGATATTTGTTTTATGATATAAATTGTAATTAACTCAGAATTAATCGGCAGTTATTCTAAACATTTATTTTTTCGAAATTAGAAAACGTGCGAAAACTGATTTTGATTATTATAATTAAGTTCATGAATTCCTGCACCTTTTGTGAACCCTTTTATTAATAATTATGGTATAATTATTTCCGCTTTTATTTTTGTGAAATATGAGATCAGATAAAAATGTTTATATGAAAGTTAATACATGTTATCATCAGCTCTGCTCAAACAATACACTAAATGTGTTTTTTTTTAATATTTTAATTATTAATTTTTATGTATTATTTGCAGGTAAAGGAAGTTATTAAAATTTGATCTTAGACATTTGAATTTCAAATTTTGTTAAGCATTTTGGCATATTTTGATCAAATTTACCAAGTTTATATATGTATTCAGATAGTATATAGACTTATCTAGAATCTAACCCCTTTCACATAACTCATACCATATCTTTTCAAAATTCTTCTGTTCAGAAGTCTCTGGAAATGAGTTATTGTGAAAAAGTTATCATTTTTTTAGAGAAATGTGAATTTTTATTTGTTTTAATCTGTAGTGGAAATTGTAACATGATAAAATCTTTCCAAAGTATCAAAAGTGGTTGAATTTGAGTAAATATTGAAAAGTTTCCGCATATTTACTATATTTTTGATGAAAAAATTAGTAGAATTTGTAATTTTGATTATTAATTATGTGAACTAATCAAACAAATCGATGAAAAACGGGTCGAATAGACATCAGATACAAACAAAATATTAAAAATAATATGAACTCAAAAGTCAATAATTAGGTCTTACTTTTCGAATAAATTTAAATAATGTTTACTCAAAATATAATAATTAAATTCTAGTGTATATTATCTTAAATATCAAAATATTATATACAGTTAAACCTCCAAAGAGTGAACCCTCCCAAGAGTGAAAACCTCTCATTTATGTACATTCTGTACATTATATTGAACCCAAGTCCCAATTGATTAAAAGACATTATAACTGAACCTCTGATGAGTGAAAACCTCCAATGAGTGAACCAACATAGTGGTCCAGAGCTTTTCACTCTTTGGAGGTTTGACTGTACTTTTATTTTGGTTGTAGAAAAAAATACTGAAATATAATAACAAAAATGAAAATATTCATACTTTTGATAAAATAATAAATATTAAATAACTGATTAATAGGCCCGGGATCCTTAAGTTAGGTTAAGTTTAGGCTCGCTTAGATTAGGCTAGGGAATACTCTGATCCTATTAATTAATTATTTAATATTTATTATTTTATAATTTAAAATCGGAATTTTTAAATTGTGCGCTTGAACATTTGAATAATAAAAAGTACACCCAGATAAAATGCATAAAAATTTAGAAACTATTAAGGTTTATTTGATTAATTTTTAACCCCTTTTTAAAAACATTATTGATAGTCATCGGTCAGTACTTTTCCTTTATAATAGGAATTTGAACATGATACAATGTATAGGGAAAGGTCAAATAACAGTTATATTTTGATTATTAAAGGGTATGATTTTTTTTAATGAACTTGGTAATAGTATTTGAGAATGCATATTTTGATTGTTACAACATTGCTACTTTTTCCGATTGTAATTTATAATATAATCATCTATGTATTCATCTCAAACCAATTATATATTAATTAAAATCGAAAATATTTATTTATATTTATGGATCTCCAAAATTTGTCGTTATATTTTAAGATGAGCATGCAAGAGTTTCCCAAATATCTCTGCTCATATATATTCTATATTCAAATTACTAGAAGCTTGTTATCACTTAACCGATTTCAATGATCTTACAATGATCTTGTTAGTGGCAAAATAAAATATAACTATTCCTCTATTAAATACAATTATAAAATCAACCATATTTAATTTAGTCTACGCTTGGACATAGGGTCTCACATATGTCCTATTTTACCATATTGGGGCCGTTCCTAATATTTTGGTCACATGACGACAAAAAAATATCGAAGTGATATTTTATATACCGCTTACAGAATTAAAATCGGTTCAGCATTTTTTGAGAAATTTAAAAAATAGAAGGGGCAAGATTAATTGAACGCCCTATTATCTAATAATTAATTCTGCAAAATAAAGTAGCTTGGCTAACATTCAACTAAATATATTTATCATATATACCCTGAACTTATGTCACCCATAGAAAAAAATTTAAATGACTTAAGGTTAAAATGATTGAACTCATGATTTTGGACAGGCTAAAGATTGAGCAGGTTACATTATACTAATGACTCATTAGTAGAATACAAGAACTTATGTCATCCATATATTCTGAATGAGTGACTTATAAGTTGGTGTATCATATCAAAGGTACTTTTGCTCAAATACAAGAACTTATGTCTATTTTAAATATTATATAAAATCCCGATTTAATTGTGTTTTGTGTTAACATTATATGATTTTAACTAAAAATGCATTGAATTATGATTTGAAATTAATTGTTTGTGTTGTGAATAGAAAACAAGCAAATTATGTGAATTGCGGTCATATTAAAGATGAGTTCACAAAATTGTGACAATTATTGCTTCAAAACAAAAATAAGAGGAAAAAGAGTCGACTTAACTGTCATTTATGTCAACTTAATCTTCAAAAATAAGCCAAAGATTTTCGTCACGAAATGTCATTCATCTGAGTTATGGGCAATAAATGTGAGTAAATATATATTAATTATAACTAAATTGAATTCAATTTATTGCGTGAAAGACAAAGATCTTGCAAAAACACATTAATTACAAAACGATTACATATTATAAAAACTGTATTTTATAATTGCATTTAAAAATTTAATAATTAGTTTAGAGTCAAAAAACTTAATTAATATAAATGTTTAAAAAAGGGTTATCTCCAACACTAATCAGCATTAGTTATAACATCCGTTTAATTCTTTCGCTTAAAAAAGTCTTTTCGTTGGTTTGAGATTCAATTATTTAAGTTTTAATTAATTAAAATTTCAAAATCAATTAAATGTTTTTGTGGGCACTTCTTATCCTTTCATATGAGACAAATTCAACTGAAAATAAAATATATAACAAAATAATAGAAAAAAGTGTCAAATAATAAAAATAGAGTCTAAAAATGTTAATATAAGTAAGAGTTAAACAAAAGTGTGTCTCTATTTCAGCGATTATTTTGTGAAAATGTTTTTAAAAAATATTTAAAGAGAGAAGAGGTCGTCATCAGCAAAGAATTTGTCGTTTCTTTTGCTTTCGTTGACTTCTTTTTCAACCAATTGATGTAATTTTTGAAAACTTGAGTTATCGTTAACTCTATTCAGAAAAGATTAGTGATTAAAATGAATATAATTGTAAATAAACCTCAAAAAGTTGTCGTCAAAGCCATAATTGGCGGAATTAATGGCAGGTTTTATGTTTTCATCGGTATTGAGATCAATGAGTGGCGTTTCGATGAATGACTGTTTAATGACAGCACTGCTGTTCTCCTCATTAGTGGACGGTTTGCTTTTATTTTGCATTGAGTTCTCTTGAGATTCATTTGAATTATTGGACATTTGCTTCCATTTGTCAAAAGCTATAGTAAACGCCTGAGAAATGGTGAGAGCCGTAGCCTCTGCTATCTTTCGCTTAGAGGTAAGGAATGCATGACATTCATGCGTTTCATTAGCGTTGGTAGCGATGAAGGCCACCACTCTATCGAAGGTGGCGTCAGCCGAACAATAAGATATTCTGCGATATAATGCAAACAATTAACCATTAAATCAATTTTTCTCATAATTAGTCTCCAATTAAATTAATTTTACCGATAAATTGAAAGATTGAAGAGTTCTTCGCCAGTATTGGTATCGTTAGCGCTGATACCAATGGGTTTAATAGTAATTGAGACGTGTTTTAACTTTTTTGTCGACGCTTTGGCCTAAAGAGTAGTTTTAGTTTAAAAATAGTTTAATTTAAAGATAAAATTGTAAACCATTTGAATAATGCGTTTAATAGCGTCAGCGGTCAATACATCACTGGACGGCTCTTCAATTACAGTATTTCCCAAATATTTACAGTAAAAAGTGATGCCTTCAATGACCGGTGCCTTACAGTCAGTCCAATCTTCGGGCAGTTCTGTTAAAAAGATTAAATGATTTAAAATGTTTTGAGTCGTAATAAAAGAGTTAATGATTTGCAAAAACTGTTGACAATTGACTTACTTTTGTGTTTAGACTTTTTAATCCCAAAAGTTCTCAAAATTGAAGCCATTTATTGATTGCAAACGAAAACACTTTTCAATTAATAAAAAGTTTGGTTTCAAAACAAAATGCAATTAATTGCAAATCAATAACTTTGCAAAAGTATTGAATAAAATGCACTAAAAATTTAGGCCTAAAAACTATTTGTTTACAAACATTAAGAAATCATTTGTTATTTTCTTTTGATTTTAAGTCAATTGATATAAATCGCAGAAAAATTTTGTACAAAACTTAAGTAAAAAAGAGACAACTCTTCAATTGATGTCAATGTCTTTGTTTTCAATCAATCGGTTGTCTTAAGAAATGGGTTTTTGTTTAAATAATTTTATGAAAATTAAATGTCTTTAAAAAACTGCAATTATTTTGTCTGAGAAGTCACGTGACTCTGATGTCACTCTACGCTTGACTGCATTCAAACCAATAGTTAGGGTTGACATACATAACTTCAATGAGTTAACTAATTAGTTGTGATTTATTATAAATCAAATTTATATCATTTCAACTAATTATTATTGATTTTTTAATGATTCACTTTTGTTTCTAATGGTTTTTCTTGAATATTAACTGTAAATTATTTGTGTTTTTAACGGTATTTGAGTGTAGTTTTGGTGGGGTTTGTATTGCAAGTCATTCAATGCAATCAACAAATTTCAATGACTTACGAAAATGACGTTATATTTGCATTAAATTTTATTTTTAACCCCTTTTTGTGTTAAAATCATTATTTTTAATGATTGAATACAAAGACATTATTGAGTTCTGAATTTGAGTTTAAATTTAAATATCATTGACTTTACGTCAGTCGACAAAACATATGCATTAAAACAGGATTTGAATTAAAAATAAGAGTTGAGACAAATTTAGACATTAAAAGGGATAACAAATTACTAAAGAATTCAATGTTAGACTTAAAACAAAACAAAACTTTTATCCTCTCTTTTAGTCGGAAGAAATGTTGAACCAAAGCAGAGGAATAGTTCCCCAATTAGTTAATCAATACAATGAAATTATTGAACAAAATTTGTGTCAAACAATTAATTTGAATGAATTTAAAGATAATCAGAGCAATAGATTCGATGAAATTATTGTATTAACCGATCAAACAGTTAATAATAAATCTGTAAACTACCCGGATGTTAATGACAAGTGTGAACAAATCTCTGTCTTTCAAAAGGAATTTTATCGATATCATCATCAGACCGATGAACAGGTCTTAGGTTTGAAAATATTTTCTTATTTTCTTTGAATTTTAATGTTTTGTGTATTTCGTAAATGTTTTTAATTATTTGTTTTAAAGAATTTGTATATAATTTATGAATTTTAAGACTTGTTTTTCTAATTTTTTATTCTCTTGTAAAGTATGTCAAATAATCTTAACAATAAATTATTTGAATACTAACCTAGCTAATATTTAAGAATTGTTAATATTTGTTTCATAACTCTCTTGAGTTTAAACTTAACTAAAAAATCAAAAGTTTCTCTAATTATTTAGAATAAGATTACAATAATTGAAATACAGAGTTATGTAGTGGTGGTTATGATTCACAACTATTTGATATGTTTTTAATAATTGAAATCATTTTTCTAATGATTGCATAGAATTCGTGGACTTATTCTATGCTTTTCTTTAGTTAAAGTAATTCAAACCGTAAGTCCACTAAAGAATAATCAGATCATCAAAAATGGACAGAATATTAATAATAATAAAAAGGACTGCCATTCATGTGATATTAAAGAGCCCGAAGTAATTGAGTGTCAAATCATTAAAGAGTTGACTCCCATTAGAATAAATGGTGTCTTAGAATATCTAATAAGAAGACGAAAACATAGTTTTATTACGAAAACCATTGTTTCCAAAGAAATTTGTGGTATTTGTAATGAAGACATTAAATTTTCCGAGAAATACATTCAATGCATTGATTGCATAGCAATTGGTCACATGGGATGTGCCGCACAATTGCCGGTTCCCTGTATTAAATACACAAATCCAAACCTTAGGCCAACGAAACAGATATCAAATTATGTGTATCCATCGTTCCGACCATCGATTCCGGCCCTTTTGATTCATTGTATACGAGAGGTTGAACAGAGATGTCACGAAACAACCCCTAATAGTCTGTATGTAATGAATTCAGAGAATCTCAAACAAGTAAAAGACATCTGCAATGCAGTCATCAAAACAAAAAATGTATTTCATTTACTAAAGAATATTAACGTTAATATCATTTGTGGAGTAATTAAGAAATTCCTGACAGACTTTAATGAATCCTTAATTGGAAGAGAAATTTGGAAACAATTCTCATTAAATATGAGTAAGTTTTGGATTAGTTGAAACACATTTTTAAAATGATTTTAATTCTTTAGAGAAGAAAACTGACGACGAATTGCAATCAATTTTAAAACCATTGATTAAGGACTTGAATGTTACAAATCGAGACACACTTTCGTTCGTTGTCTTGCATTTAAGGCATTTGGCAGACAATCAAAAATATATTTGTTTGGATCACTTGATACAAGTGTTTTGTCCAATAGTTTGCGGCGACACTGAAGTCACGCGAAAATTAAAACTTATGTCTGTTTTGTTTGAAATTAGTTATGAATTTTGGGCTAATATTCTCATGTAATGTCTCTTTAGATGAGATAGTATTCAATGATATCTACGCTATTTTTGGCCAAATTATGTGAAATAATCACTCATTTATTCCAAATATAGTTTTAAAGAGATTTTATCCAAAAATATTTGACTAAATATTAAGATAATTTTTCAAATAAATTATTTCAATCATTTCTTAAACATTTTTTGCGACTTTTATTTATGTCTAAGATTTTTGAGTAAAATAAAATTGCCAAGTTATGTCTGAAGTCATTTAAGTTTTGTTAAAATAATTGGTGTTAGCAAACCGTTCACATCGACTAACTTTTAAAATCATAAATCATTGAAATAATTGAATGTAAATATAGTTATAAAGTTATATACAATTATTTTAATTAAGCAATTAGTGGATGAGTTAACGATCTGTGACTCAATTTCCTTATTTATTTGATTTTATTATTTAAACTCTGAAAGAATATGACATTAATTGGTTACAAATAATTAATAATTTATTTGTTAAACCCTTTAAGAGTTAAATCCAATGAATATTTTAAAGTTTCAAATGGTAATTGACCCCGAAAATACAACTCTGGATTTGCCACTCAATTGAACCCTATCGCCAATTATTTTACAATATACAGTTCCCCCTCTTTTAGAGCACTGTTGCCCAATGAGCTGATCCACATGATTACCATTTTTCTCATATATTATTTTCCAATAGGGGGCCAAAACGGTATGTGTTGAACCAGTAACCGGGTCTTCATTAATGCCATTCCAGGGCGTAAAATAACGCGAAAGAAAGTGAATTCTTTGGGTCTTTTGAGTTACAATCACTCCGCGAACCAAACCATTTGAGTTTACTCTTAAAAGTTGATTGAAATTGGGTTCAATAGAATATATTATTTTCTCTGATTCGGGTCTTTCTTGTAATCGAAGCAATAATTTCTTAGTTCCGGCAGAATATTGGATGTCTTCAATGAGATCAGGACTTAATTTATGTCCTAAAGTGTGTTCTATAATTTGTTCGATCCATTCATTTATTGTGCGATCAATGGGTTGACACTCATTGACTGGAAAGTCAAGTGTTATTGTCTTTTCATTTGAATTATTAATTGCTTTAAGGGTTGACTTAAATTTTGTCTCGAATTCAATTTGCTGTCCATTTTCTGAATTATTAGCAAAGATAACAGTGGAAGTAGCAAGAGTAGCATGGCCACATAACTCAACTTCAGTGGTTGGTGTAAACCATCTTAAAGTAAATTTATTGCTTTCAATTTGTTTGCAATTTTTATTCCAGGCTTTGGCTACGAATGCAGTTTCGCTTATATTCATTTCTGATTTTTTGTTTTATCTCATCTTAAATGTCGTCCTTTTATTGAATATAAATGAGTTTTGGTTTTCATGATTTAAGACTCACATCAAAGTTAAGAATACAAACTGCGGCCGCATTTCCAGTGAAAGGCTTATCATCCAAAGTGAAGGCATCCACAAGTATTAGAGGGAAATCCATTTATAGTGAAAACAAAATATAAAAACTTATTTTCACAAAAAATTTAGTTTTATTCAAGTTTTACATTAAGTTTGATAAGAAAGAGAGCGATAATTTTCAAGGGAAGTCTGTTTGTCATTCACTTCTCGCAGAAAAACATTGATTTCCAGCTTTTATTTAATATTTGATAACTATATTGATTACAGTTTTGATGCCATCATTTCATATCTTTTATAATTGAAATAATTTCTTAAAAATGTTTTAAAATATTAAATAATGCGATAAAATCATAGAATTTATATTCATATGATTTTAGGTTTAAATAAAACATCGCTAAAGAAATTTCATAAAAAATTGTCTTTGAAGTACTTTAAGGACTCATATTTTAAAGTTTGAGAACTCCAGTGACAACAGTTCGGGTCCGACCACTTAATTGAACGGTTTGTCCAATTATTTTACATCCAATAATTCCCCCTCTTTTAGAGCACTGCCTTCCAATGAATTCTTGTCTTTGAATTCCGATTTCTTTATATTTTCTTCTCCAAAATGGAGCCAAAATAGAATGAGCTGAACCACAAACAGGGTCTTCATTAGTACCCAACCAGGGGGCGAACATTCGTGAATAAAAATGAAAATCAGTTTTAACATTTGGCTTCTGAGTTACCATCACTGCCTTCACTAAATTATTTGTTTCAATTGTTAAGAGTTTATCAAAAAGTGGCGAAACTTTATTAAAGATTTCTTCGCCGTCTTTAAGACAAATCAACAAATATTTGAGTTCATTTGAAATCTCAATATCGCTGACAATACTCTCATTTAATTCTAAACCCAAAATATTTGTAATCATTTGGTTAACCCATGGATTGGTTTTGCGATCAATTGGTGTGCTCTCAATCAAAGGGAAATCCATAATTATTGTTTGTTTAATGGGATCCGATTCCACACTTAATATCCAATTATATTTTGTCTCAAAACAAAACTTATTCGGATGAGATTTATTAGAACTGAATAATTGATCAAGGATAACTCTAGTTGTAGCAAGAGTAGCATGACCACATAAAGAGATCTCTGTTTTTGGTGTAAACCATCTCAAAGTAAAAGTATTTTCTCTCTGTTTTGAATTCTTATTCCAGGCTTTGGCCACAAAAGAGGTTTCACTCAAATTCATTTCTGTCGCCAACTTTTGTTTGATGTCATCAGAGATGTCGTCCTTTTTGTAATAATTTTATAAAACGATAGAATTAATTGTGAAAAGACTTACATCAAACTCAAGAATACAAACGGCGGCCCCGTTTCCTGTGAACGGGTCCTCATTGATTGTAAAGGCGTTGACAATACTCAGTGGAACTTCCATTTCTTGGGTAATTACTTTTAATTGACTTCAAATTAAGTGAATTCTATTTTAAAAATAAGTTAAAATAACTAAATCTTAACTAATTTTGATGAGGTTTTGTTCAAAATGTTCACAAATTTTGCAAATCGAAGATATCTGGAAGTGTTCAAGGACAAATTTCTATGATATAATTGAAATAAATTGATTACTTAATACTTTATTACTTCATAAATGGTTGTCTTATATTTTATATCTAATCTTAATTTAAATTTGATTGACTTTAGTTTTAATTAAAAAGTTTATTAAATGGAGTTTTGTATGAATTGTTTTAATGCGTTACATATTTTTTATTTCATTTGATTTGAAATATTGTTTTTAAGAATTTCTCTAAAATACGAATAAAAATTAATTGATAGTCAAATGACTATTAAATAGAAAAGATTTTTAAAGTTTTAGAGTTCTTTAAAGAAACAAATTTTAAAGTTTGAGAACTCCAGTGACAACAGTTCGGGTCCGACCACTTAATTGAACAGTTTGTCCAATTATTTTACACCCAATAATTCCCCCTCTTTTAGAGCACTGCCTTCCAATGAATTCTTGTCTTTGAATTCCGATTTCATTATATTTTCTTCTCCAAAATGGAGCCAAAATAGAATGGGCTGAACCAGTAACAGGATCTTCATAGGCCCCGAGCCACGGGCAAAACACTCGAGAATAAAAATGGAAATCAGTTTTAACACTTGGCTTTTGAGTGACGATCACTAAATTCACTGAATTATTTGTTTCAATTTTTAAGAGTTTATCGAAAAGTGGCGAAACTTTATTAATGTTTTCTTCGCCGTCTTTAAGACATATCAACAAATATTTAACTGAGAGTTCATTTGAAATCTCAATATCGCTGACAATACTCTCATTTAATTCTAAACCCAAAATATTTGTAATCATTTGGTTAACCCATGGATTGGTTTTGCGATCAATTGGTGTGCTCTCAATCAAAGGGAAATCCATAATTATTGTTTGTTTAATGGGATCCGATTCCACACTTAATATCCAATTATATTTTGTCTCAAAACAAAACTTATTCGGATGAGATTTATTAGAACTGAATAATTGATCAAGGATAACTCTAGTTGTAGCAAGAGTAGCATGACCACATAAAGAGATCTCTGTTTTTGGTGTAAACCATCTCAAAGTAAAAGTATTTTCTCTCTGTTTTGAATTCTTATTCCAGGCTTTGGCCACAAAAGAGGTTTCACTCAAATTCATTTCTGTCGCCAACTTTTGTTTGATGTCATCAGAGATGTCGTCCTTTTTGTAATAATTTTATAAAACGATAGAATTAATTGTGAAAAGACTTACATCAAACTCAAGAATACAAACGGCGGCCCCGTTTCCTGTGAACGGGTCCTCATTGATTGTAAAGGCGTTGACATAACTCACTGGAACTTCCATTTCTTGAATAATTTCTTGACTTTGAAATGACTTCAAATTAAGTTAATTTTATTCTAAAAAAATTTAAAATAACTAAATCTTAGCTAATTTTGATGAGTTTTGGTTTTAAAATTTTTACAAACTGTCAAATTATGTCATTCTGGATATGTTCAAGGGCGAATTTTTATTTGAATTATTTAATTGAATTATAATCAATGATTACTTAAAACTTTTTCATAAATAGTTGTCTTATATTTTTATTATTATATCTAATCGTAACTTAAATTTGTTTACATTTAGTCTATACAACCTTTCATTTAAAATTGACTGCAATTTAAAATAATGGCTGAGTTTTAGTCCTTAAAACAACATTTAATTTTAATTTGTAAGTTTATTAGTAAAGAATTTGTTGAAGTACCTTGTATATTTTAATTAAGAACTTTAAAAAAATGCTTTTTATTTTGACCTAAACTATGGATAAAAACTGGGGTCACCAATAGAGGACAACTTTGCAATGAATTTTTAAAAAAATGAGAAGTGTGTCTGAATGGGTTCAATCCTTGGGTCACTTCAAGGTTTTGGTTACTCCCGTTTAAATGAAAGAGTGAGCGACAGAACGTCGAAAAGAATTCCCCTTAAATTGTATTATCGGGAAATTCCTTTAATTTCTGTATTTTATAGATAAGTAATGTTATGTTAATTAATTGAAGTCATTAAGACATTAAGAGACAACACTTATGGTGTGCCGTTTGATATTAGACCCTATGATAACTGACTTTAATTTATTTATATATTTGTCATTAAAATACTTTAAAAATTAGTTTAAATGTTAAGCGATATAATAATCTCAAGGTAATGTCAAGGTGTTTTAATGAGATCTTTACATATTTGAAACTCTAAATAGTTTTGAGGGCTTTATATCCTTTAAGTTTATATTCAATAATTGAAGAGTTAATTGAAAAGATATTTTTTGTCTGAAAATCGATATTTTATTTAATTTGTGCCAAATATTCAACGGTTTAACACTTAAAGACATTTAAAGTTATGTCAAAATTAAAAAGAAATTCAAAAGCAATAAATCAATTGACAAATATCTGAAAATAAACATTCATTTAAAAATTAAATGATAGTTAAAAAATATGGACTAAAGAGTGCTTCTGAAAGTATACTTGCATTTTGACTGAACCTTCATTTCCACCATTTTTACAGAAAATTATCAAAAATATTACATTTCTTTAAAGAATATTAAACTGAAAATATTTATATGAATATCGACAATATATGGTAACTTGCTCCTTTTCTCTATAATTGAAGGCCAGTCAATCCAGTCAAATCAAGACCTTAGTCTTAAATTTGAATAGACATACTTATAAAATACCCTGGTGATGGTGTTTAACAATATTTTCAAAGGAAATATATTGAAAGGATTAATAAATTGAAAGGTTATTATAATTACATTAATATTTGAACAAATATTGAAAAAACAATAAATCTATAAATTGCTTGAATTCATGCAATGTTTGGGCAGTGGTTTATAATCGGAGTCTTTTGATCGAATGATGACAATCGGACCCTCACTTTCTCTGAAATAAAAATAAGTTTAGTTTAATGATTAAACTTTAATCGATTAAATTTTCACTAAATTTTAATATAAAATACTTTTCTATTAATTTTTCTGCAAAAGTCGAGTCCTTTTCGTCGCTGAGTTGAGTGCTTTCGGCACAAAACACTTGATTGAAACGGTGCAGAGCAGTGGCTATAATAAGGATACCCAACGATGAAAAGGCATAGAGGAATGGGAATAACCAGGCTTTACGTAAATGCTGTCAACCGTTAATAAAATCATTAAATATCATAATTGTGTCAAAAAAATAATAACAGTTTTAATGTTATGATCGAAAAATTCTTTTAAACTCATTTTTGAATTATTATAATATTCGCGACTAAAATACAAAACAATTAAATGTTTAATCATTTTATGCGAAACTTAAATGAATGTCAATTTCTTAAATTTTTCTCAATTGCGTTAAGTTTTGTTCATTTGAAGGTAATTATTATTATTATTTTAGTATTAAATAATTTACTTAAAAACAAAATATATTTAAAAATGTGTGCATCAGTTCTTAGATAATTATAGAGTGAAGTCATATGAATTCATACCTCAAATGGAAATGAAAGCGAGACTATAGTGAGAGCTGTTCCCACATTTTTAATTCCGATTTCAATAGCAATTGTTCGACAAATATATTGTTTGAGACAAAAGATTCGGGCGATTATATAACCCAAAGCCAATCCCATTACGGGTAGAATAAAGTCCGCCAAATAAAGTCTTATCGGGACGTCTGTGAAAATGTCCGGAAATATAAATATCTCAATGGTTTGACACAACATAACGATAGCCAAACCGGACAACACACCAGCCTTTCCAAAATTCAAACTTCACTAAAAGGTTCTTCAAAGGGTTATTTAAGTACAAATACCTTGGTAATGTAAGGACTGAATTTTGGTAATTTCCAGTTAAGAATCATTCCGATAATAACTGGTATTGTTATCAAAACGAGAGTAAATGACATCTGAAAGTAAGGAATGACCAAATGATCGGTTTCCAGACTTCTTCCATAAAACCATATGTTAAGTGGCATCGCCAGGAGTGCCACAATTGTAGCCAAAGTTGTCATGGTTATACTAAAAAGCAGTGGTTACAGCCTTTTATCAAACTTTAAAACAGTTCTAACCTAAGAGATAGGTCGCCGTCGCACAGATAAGTGAAAATATTTGATGTGACCCCTCCTATCAGACAAAGATTCTTAACTGTTTTGATTGATGCTATAATTTACCTGGACAACATGCCAATATTAGAAGACCTGCCGCATGCAATGGATCCAATTTCATGCTATGAATCAATAGATATGAAGAAAATGGGAGTAATAGAAACTGCGCTATTAATCCGACGATTACTCCCAATGGTCTTCTCAAATGACCTAACACCTATATTACAATCAATTAAGTTTTAATTAATATTTCAAAAACTATTTTAAGAATTATTAACAAAATATATATTAATGTCTTATTTATCTTAATATGTCTTTCAATTATTAAAGACATTGAAATTATCTTTAAGTTCATCGGAAAACTCGACTTAAAAATAACTCTTTGAGTAGTTCTATGAATTGCGGCAAATCTTAATAGATTAATAGATATGTAAAGTAAATTAGTAAAAATAATTGATTTACCTGTTCGTATGTAACAGAACAGCCCATTGCGAACATAACACATATTAACAGAAATACAATCAAATAGTCGTGAATTTGTTTTAACATATAAGTGAAGTCCGAAGAATCAGAAGAATTGGTTGAATTAATCGATGAATTGATGAAAGAAAGGACAGATTCGTTGACAGATATATTCATTTTTAAAAATTTTTAGATGAAATAAGTTTTACAAAACAATACTTTTATGGGATGTTATGTTAACAACACCTAAACCTGTAAAGTTTTAAAAAGAAATCATAAGAAAAGTGATGACAATTTCAAAACTAATTGATTCACTTATTTAGAGAAATGAAAAAAATATTATTACTTCCAATTGATTGGTATTTAAGCCAAAGAAGAACCAAATTCTCAGTTTATTCCGAGCGCTTATTCTGAACGGAATATAAGAAAAATTGAATCTCGAGTTAAATGACTGATTTGTTTGAACCACAAAACAGGTTTCACTTAATGTCGACATTGAGATAAACAGTATTTAGAGTCCTATAGAGTTCTTTAAATTCCTAATAAAATACTCTTTTAATTGAAATCTAATTTTGCCTAAAAAACTAATTTTTCTTCGTTTCAATTGAAACGAGTCTTTTGTTATTTATTATGAAAACTTGTGTTAAATGGGACTAACATTTAATTATGTCATTCAATGACTAGAATTTTGATTAATTAACGCATTTTTCTATGAAAAGAAAAAACTTCTTTTATCTTCAAAATTTAAATTTATATAAAGTTTGACATAAAGTTTAGATTAATTCAAACATTTATTTCATGTAAAACAGGATTACATTCAACTATTAATTTAAAATCTAAAATAGAGGCTATACTTTACAAGATTAGAATCAATTTTCAAATTTAATTGATTTTATTAATTATTTAGAAATATTTGAAAAATCTGTGAAAAGTCCTCGAATTTAACAACTTTTTAAACTCTCGGAAATGTATTACAACTCAAATAGAAATCTAATGTTAATTTAATTTTGACATTTATATTCTTTATAGGAAATTAACCTTGGAAAGTTACCCAACAATTTCTTCATAAATGAAGTTTACCCAAAATTTCGTTCTATTTTTTCCAAGAATATTAAGATATTTTTAAGGGGAAATGTCTAAAATTCCAAGTAATTATTTTCAACTAACTTTCCAAGTTTACTTTGAGTAAATAAATCTTTGAAAGGTCAATGAAGTATAAAATTGACATGCTAAATTGCTAATTAGTAATTACATAATAGTGTGAGTTCTAAGTTTCCACTTTTCTTATAATAAACAATAATATAATAACTTTTGAATTAAGAAATATTAAACTTTAATGAGATTTTAATAACATTTTTATCAATAATATATTATCTGACCTTTTGGTCCTTTGAACTAATTTTAAAAATTTTTATATCATTTAAATTTACTTACATTTCGGTTGACTTTTGATTTGAAAGATGTAATCTTTTGACTAAATTAATGACTTTTTTCTATTGAATGTAAATTAAAAAAAACTTAAAAATGAACAGTAATTTAAAGTTTTTATTCGATAAAAAATATTTTATCCGATAAATACTTTGCGAATAGAAATCAAAATTTAAAATAAAATATTTTATTTCGATTTCTATTAATTTATAGGATTTCCAAAAGTTTTGCTTTTTGGCAAAACTTCACTTCAATTAAAATTTATAACGAATTAAACGATTTGTTTATTTTTATGTAAATTATTCTTTGAACTATACTTTACTGTATTTGGAGCTAAAAATAATTTTTTCATCATTTCTTGTTAAAGGATTATATAGTTTGGCATTTCTTGTCCTACTTTTATGATCACTTATTCCATCACTACTTCCAAGTCTTAGTCTAACTGTTGTTTTAATAAAACTGTAATAATTTGGGTAATATTTACAAAATAAGTGAAATCTAATGGCTTATATAAAATATCCATTAATTTTTTTAACAACAAATAAATATACAATAATTCGAAAACAATTAATGATTGACATAATGACAATCAATGATATTAATAATGAAATGCTTTATTAACTTAATGTTGAGGATTGCAATTTTTAAGTGCTTGTTCACATTTGCAAATAATAATTACAGGTCGTAAATGTCGATTATTTCATAAAACAAACTAAAAATTGAGGAAATTATCGGTCACCACCAGTAACCAACAAAATTTTATTAAGATTCAAGATAAAAGTAGCATGCTAAAATTCTCAATAAATATGATTTATAAAATCAATGAATTTGTATTAAAGTTTATTTTAAGAATAATTTTAAACAAATGGTTAGTGAATACTCTAACTTTTGGTCAATACTTTTCATTGTAAAAGAAATATGATCATGGAACAACATTTATGAAGGATGAATTTAGTATTTAACTGATTATTAGAGGATTTATTTTCATATCGACATAAATAATTGTATTTATAGCAGTAAAAAAAGTGAATTAAAATTTTTCCAAAAATAATATAAAATTGAATATTCGATTGTGAGTACATTTCCAGCATTTTGTCATTCTTTACTTACCTCTACTCTGATTAACTTAATTAAGCAATGTAAATGTACAAGAATGGCATTTTTGTTACGTAATTACTATTTTTAACAAAATTGAATGGTATCATGATAATGTTTTAAGTTATAATATTGGTAATAATTGTTAAGAATGTCGTTATGGTTAACAAAAGTTTTTTAAAGAAAACTTGTTCTGACATTTTTAGTTACGTATAAAATCTTTTTTTAATTTGTATTTGAATTTCTATGTTTACATACATTACAATTAGTAAAAATTCATTTAATATTAATTAAGTCTTAGATATGAAAAATACATTAGATTTTGCAATTCTGCCAAAAATATATCCAAAGAAATCCTTGGAATAATACAAAACTAAAGATTAATCACTAATGAATAATAACTACAAATTATTTGGGTTTTTATTACTAATTGTTTTTATTACTTATTCTAATAATGGACTGATTGAACAGCTCTTAAGTTCAAGATTTTTAAATTATTCTTTAAATGTGTTTTTTTTGTGTTCAATAAATAATCAAATTCGCATTAATTATCTTTTCAATACTTTTACAGTTTAAAGAACCTTAAAACTCATTTTATTAATAATTTATTTGATTTCAATCTAAACATTATAACTTTTTACAAATATAACACTTTTTAAATAGAATTTTTATGAAATTATTTTATTTTATTTTTACTAATTGTAATCCAATTTAAAGGATTTAAATTTGTCGTAAGATTTGTGTCATTGAATTGTCATTTGTATTGTTTTTTGTTCTTTGAATCTAAATTTCTTTCAAATTTAATCCGAAGATAAGAATCGATAAATTCTTTTTAAATCATCAAAAGATCTGACTCTGAATTCGGACAGACTTTTAACTAAAAATTTTAATGAAATAATCAAATCATTAGATAAGTTAATCTAAGACTAAAAAATAGTTCAATGAGATTATTCAAATGAACAAGGCTCACATTCTTGCAAATATATGTTTCCTATAGAATTTTAATTCCTGTCTATTATTTTTTGTTAAAACATATGACTTTACTGTCATTTTCCAATGAGCCAGATTATTTTACCTTGGAGTCTGGTATTGATTTTTTTATATCTCTAGACTAAGAATAAAGTTTTTAGGAGTGGTTTGTTTGACAATATTTAAAAGAAAAAACCTCTGGTTTTGGTTTTGGTCCTTCTTTTTAAATATAGAATTTAATTAAGAGATACTTCTGGGAAGCGATGACTCATTTACTGAAGAGATGATAATATAAATAAAACGCCACAAAAGTGGTCATACATTGTCTGATCATTAATTATATGATATAAATATAAGAATAAATAATAAAAGTCCTTCGAATGGAGACATAAATAATGAATATAAAAGAGTGCGTCAAAAGAATTAATTAATTGTCAGTTCATTTAAATGAATAATTATTAGAATTCTGTAAAAGAATCCAAACTATTCTTTTCTACAGAATTTTTGGAGAAAAACCTGAATTTTGTGGGATTTTCGTAATAAATGAAAATAAAGGACTAACTTAACACCAATAACACCCATCACATTTACATATAATATTGGAAATAAATCTTAATTTCAAAGAGTTTGGGCTGAATTTCTAATTAAGACAATATATTAATTATTATATTTAATATTCATAAGTGTTTGAGTTTACGTTTGTATTTACGTTAAGTGTTTAGTGTTGTGTAAGTATTGCCTTTGAGTGGGATTTTTCTCTGATTTCTCGTTTAAAATTCCACGATTTTTCACTTATTATGTATTAAATAAAAGTAATAAATCTTTAATCCCAAGAGTTTATTTAAAATTGTTTTTATAATTTTGGAAAATTCTATTTGAAAATCACTAAAAATAATGTTTTTTTTAGGGAATGCAGTCTCAGAATCACTACTCAAATGTTATTTATTTGCAATCATTTTCCATGATTTCCATGATTTCCATTGAGGGCTATTCTCATATTTTCATCAAATTTACATAAACTTTGATAAAGAATTCATTAATTATTATAAGATTTTAGTGATTTCGAATGACCATGTCTATGTCAATATCCTTGGCCAAAAATCACCAATTTAGTGAAAGATTTATTAAAAAGATTAAATATAAATGATTTAAATGATTAGATCATTTAATCCATTGTTTGAAAATTTACTCATTTTTAAATTTAAAAATAAAATTAAGTTAATATTTATTAGTTATGTTTAACGAATAAAACTGTTTTTTACACTTTTAGTAAAAATTTGAATTTCATATAATATTTATGGTATGAAAATTGATTTCATAAAATAATTAAGCGATTCATTCTGAATTGAGTAAGGTTAATTTTAGTATAATATCAAAATACTTTGAGTATAATCATCGCGAGTGAGTTAAATGATTAAAGTTATTAAAGTTATATAAAGTTTTAATACTTTTATTATAAAATAGAGATTTACTTTATTTCAATAAAGATTTAAGAATATTAACACAGAATTGGTTTTAAGAAATTTTATTATTATTCAGATATGACTATATTTTTTAAAATTTTTATTAAAATAGTATAAATGAATTAGCAAGGTTAATTTCAAATGAATTCTAAAAATATTATAATAAAATAAATTAAAATAAGAAAAATCTCCGAAAATTCAAACAAATATACTCGAATAAATAAAAACTTTTTATTTCAAAAATATATTCTTGCTCAATACATTTAAAAAGGGTAAAATTTAAGATTCTTACAAAATTCTTATACAGTCAATACCCAATTTAAGTTAACTGTTGGGACTCAACAATTCTTTGACTGAGTTTTGATTTAAAGGAAATATCAAAACTTTTGAGTTTCACTTATTAAGAGTTTACATAAAAAGCGGTTCAGGCTATCGATTTGATGCAAAAAATAAATACATAATTCATATGATTCAAACCAAGATTATATTAAAAGGTAATTTTTAACATAATTTCGGTAAAAATATTGATCATTAAAATAATTTTATTAACAATTATTTTATTAATAATATTTAATGAACCATAAAATTGTTGACTACAAAAGGGATTAACATTTAGTCGAAACGTTGTCTTTGAAAAGTGTGTAAAAATGGGTTTACTTTCTGACATTTGATGCATAAAACATGTGTCAAATGATTTAGTCTTAATCATCATAACATAAGATTTAGCCTAGCTATATTACCTATATTACCTATACTAGTATTAGGTTTATTAAGTTAGAATAAGTTTCGTACACAACTACCACTCACTTATCATATAAAGAAAATGTTTGTCAATTTAGTCAAATCGTTACAAACTTTTGTGGATGAGTTGACTCCGAATAACATTTTCATAACTGTTCTCATATTTTCATGGATTGTCTTTATTTGGGATTTATATCTCTCTTCGCGTCAGGTATTCCTTTATTTATATTTAATTTTATTGATTTAATTGTCTGACATTTTTATTATTATTTTAGTATAAGATCTATAAGAGTGTAGAAGATGTTCCATCAGAATTGATGGGTGTTTTAGACAAGGACACTCTTATGAAAGCCAGAGATTACAACATCGATAAGACTCATTTCGGCTTTTATTGTTCCGTTTGGAATCAATTGCTCTCAACGGTAGGCATAACTCTTATCGGCTTTAATAATAGGATTACTTTATGTTAAGGTTATTCTTTGGTACGAAGCGATTCCACTTCTTTGGCGATATTCCGGTCTATTATTAGTTAAAGTAGGCTTTGGATCAAATAATGAAATCATTCAGACTTTAACCTTTATATTGATTGGTTCCATAATATCGACGATATTAGACTTACCATGGAGCATTTACAGCACTTTTGTCATCGAACAAAAGCACGGATTCAATAAACAAACGGCCGCTTTCTATGCCAAGGTACTATTTCTAGATAATATCCGGTTTTGAGCCCTTTTGTCACAAATTTAGGATAAAGTGAAGAAGTTTATAATAATGCAGGCAATTCTCTCACCAATACTTTCGATGGCCATTTGGATCGTGAAAATTGGTGGCGACTATTTCTTCGTCTATTTGTGGGCCTTTTGTTTTGTAGTAACTCTACTATTGATGACAGTCTACGCCGATTGGATCGCACCTCTCTTTGATAAGTTCACTCCTTTGCCAGAGGGAGAACTTAGAGAACAAATCGAGAAATTGGCCGCAAGTATTGACTTTCCTCTGAAGAAGTTGTTTGTTGTGGAGGGCTCTAAACGATCGTCGCATTCAAACGCTTACTTCTATGGCTTTCATAAAAATAAGAGAATAGTTCTCTTCGATACTCTTATAGAGGACTTCCATAAGAAACAGGAAAACGAAGAAAACAAAAGTAATTTCATTTGACTCAACGCTTAGTATTTAATTTGTTTTAAACGCTTTTTTAGACGAAGAAAATGAAAATTCTGACCAAACGGTTCACAAAAAGGTTGGCTGTAATAATGACGAGATATTAGCGGTTTTGGCCCACGAATTGGGTCACTGGAAGCTCAATCATATAATCAAGAATTTAGTGATCGCTCAGACAAATCTATTGCTCTGTTTCTCCGTATTTGCACTTCTCTATAAACAACAGGTTCTTTACGACGCATTCGGTTTTCATAAGAGTCAACCCGTTTTTATTGGAATTTTCATAATATTCCAGTACATATTCCAGCCCTACAATGAGGTAAAGACTATTTGTGTTTAATTTTTGATAAATCAATCATTGATTTGTGTTCAGATCCTTTCATTCCTAATGACGTGTTTGGGCCGTCATTTTGAGTTCGGGGCCGACGCTTTCGCTAAACATCTTAATAGAGCTGCAGATCTGAGAAGTGCTTTAATTAAACTTAATAAGGATAACCTGGGATTCCCGCTCTACGACTGGTTATATTCAAGTTGGTATCACTCACACCCACCTCTATTGGAACGGATCCGAGCCCTCGGAAAAATTGATTGAGAAATAAGAGAAATCATTAATTCTTTGAACGAATCATATGTTTAGGAAAAACAAATTTTGAATAATTTTTAAGACATTTTTTATTTAGTGTTTTAAAAATAAGCGAATTATTATTAAATTATTAAAATTATTTTTCGCAATTCATTGAAATCTATTATTTATGGTAACGTTGTCTATGAATCACTTCTGCTATTATTTCATAGAGTAAAGATCACTAAAGTATGTGACAAATATTTATTTATATGACCCCCTTTTATTGTACACTAAAGTCTCTTTAATGACAATGTAATTTAAATTTTGATAAAATAGGAATCATTTAATGAATTTTAGTTAATTTTATACATTATTTTAAGGGCTGTTTATTTAAAGAGTGAATTGAATTTTAAGAATAACTTTTGTTATTTTAAAAAATAATTTAATATTTGAGAAATGGCTGTTAATTCTTAATCTCTTCTATTTTCGTAACATTTTATTTGAAAGATTTATTATCAGCTAAAGTGACATAAGAGTAAAGCAATCAATTGTTTGATATTTTGATAAATAAATCACTGAATGAGTCAATCGTTTGTCGACTCAATTACTCTTAAGTTTTAAGTTATTATCGATTGAAACGATTTTATATTTACTATTTTTTTGTATTTTAATTCTGATTGAACTCAAGAAATGGATAGTAAGTCATAAAACAAATACTATTTTTTGAAAAACATTTGTTTGGATTTGTTTTTAAAATAATATTTGGTTTGAAATTTAAAACTAAATTTAAGTGAAAATTGAATCTTATTTTCAGAGCATTTGTTTAATCTAAGATTTGCGGCCAAAGAGTTGGACCGAAATTCCCGAAAGTGTGAAAAGGATGAGAGAACTGAAAAACAAAAGTGTAAAAAAGCGATACAAAAAGGTTTGTCTACTAAAGAGTTGACACAATTAAGTGATAATGTCTTAATGTCTTAATGTCTTCTTTAGGTAACATCGAAGGCGCACGAATTCATGCGGAGAACGCCATCCGTCAGAAGAATCAGGCCCTCAATTATCTACGAATGTCTGCCCGTATCGACGCCGTGGCCTCGAGGGTACAGACGGCGGTCACCACCAAAAGAGTGACACAATCTTTGGGTGGAGTCGTAAAAGCAATGGACAGCGCCATGAGATCAATGAATTTAGAAAAGATCTCTCAAATTATGGATAAATTTGAAAAACAATTCGAAGACTTAGACGTTCAGACACAGACTATGGAGAACGCCATGTCCTCGACCACTACCATTACTGCACCGGAGAACCAGGTGGACACTCTTATGCAACAGGTCGCTGATGAGGCCGGGTATGACTCATTCTCTATGTTTTTATCTTTTCTAATCATTTTATTAAATAGTTTGGAATTGAATATGGAATTGCCTACCGGTGAGACCAGTTCTATTGGAACGGCGACCGCCGCCTCCACAGAACAGGACGACCTCTCAAAACGTTTGGCACAATTGAGACAAATGTGAGACCAAATTGAGTCAAGAATTTCCACTTTTTTTTCATAAAACTATTGTATTATATTATATATCCGTAAGATTTCAATAATTGAAGAATAGTTTTAAACAAAAGTTATTTGATTTTCATTTCTTTTCACAAAATAAAAGAAAAAATAATAATAAAATTCAAATAAAAGTTATTCGACGAACGAATCATATTTTTTTGCCTAAAAATCAAACAATAATTTTCTGTTTGGCCTCAATTGATCCACTGATTGAATTTAATAAAATGAACAAGGTATCAATATAGGTATCAATATAGGTATCAATATATTAAGTTGTTTCAAAGAAAACTCTGAGATGTCAGTAATGGCAGTGATATGTCATTGATGTCAGAGATGACACCCAAACCCTTATTTTGATGAATACGTTATAAGTGAATGATTATTGTTATTAAAATTATTGTCACATAATTTTGTAATTTATGAAGAATGTCTTCAGTGGAAGTCTTTAAACGTTGGTCACACGTTAGTAAAGTCACTGAAAGAATGGGTCCGTTTGTTGTCGAAGGTTTTGTCGGTTCGCCACAAGTTTTGGAAGCCGTCAAAGAGTGTAGAGTTCTTGTTGTCGGTGCCGGTGGTCTCGGATGTGAACTTCTTAAAGACTTAGCATTAATGGGTTTTATGAATATCGATGTCATAGATATGGACACAATTGATGTGTCAAACCTTAACCGTCAGTTCCTCTTTCGAGCAAAAGATGTGGGCCGTCCCAAAGCAGAAGTGTCGGCACAATTGATTATGTCTAAAGTGGAGGGATGTCGGGTTACCCCTCATTTTAAAGCCATTCAAGACATGGATCAGAACTTTTATAGACAATTTCAGGTAATTGTTTGTGGATTAGATTCAATAATAGCCCGGCGTTGGATTAATTCAATGGTTTACAATCTTTTGGAATTGGATGAAGAAACGGGTGAAGTCATATCAACGGTTCCTCTCATCGATGGCGGAACTGAAGGCTTTAAAGGCAATTCTCGTGTAATACTTCCCGGTTATGGCACTCCTTGTGTTGAATGCACTTTAGATTTATTCCCACCACAAGTGAATTACCCGTTATGTACGATAGCACACACACCACGACTACCCGAACACTGTATAGAATACGTGAAAGTGTTGTTATGGCCCAAAGAGAAGCCTTTCGGTGAGGACACAGTCATTGATGGCGACGATCCAAATCACTTACAATGGATTTATGAGAAATCCCTCGAAAGGGCTCAAGAGTTCAATATTGAAGGCGTTAACTATAGACTAACTCAAGGAGTGATTAAACACATTATCCCAGCGGTGGCCTCAACTAATGCTGTGATCGCAGCCTCCTGTGCCACAGAAGCCTTTAAAATAGTAACCTCTTGTGCGCCATATCTCAAGAATTATATGATATTTAATGATAGCGAAGGTATTTATACCTATACTTATGAGGCGGAGAAAAAGGAGAACTGTATTGTTTGTTCTAATACTCCCAAAATTATTAAATTCAGACCCAATGACAAACTCGAAGACATCACCGAATTTCTCATTAATGAGTTTCAAATGAGAGGTCCGGGAATTGTGACCACAACTCCTGAAGGAAAAACTAAAACACTTTATATGAAAACTGTGGCTTCAATTGAAGAGATGACTCGACCCAATCTTAAGAAAACTCTCGAAGAATTACAATTAACTGACGGACAGCACCTAATTGTGGCCGACGTCACGACAGTTAACTCTTTAACTTTTATTCTTAAATATATAATCGATTAAAACGATTAAAACTATTGTTTCAAACTTTTAAGGCTTTCATCACAACTTTCGACAAATTATTGTTACATTTATTTCAATACATTTTTTTTCGATTTATTAATAATTATTTAATTAATTAATGAAAAATTACTAATAAAAAAATAGTTTAAAAAAATATTGTCTTTAATAAACTCTTTTTATGTTTTGAGTAGTTTTGTATGAAATAAAGTCAGTTTTTTAGTGGATTCAATCGCAACAAAAACATATTTTTGTGAAAAAAAATTTATTGTGTTTTATAATAGAGTTGAAAAAAATAAAACTATAATTGATTTATAAAAATTATTTGTATTTATTCATAAATGTACATAAATGTACATAAATGTACATAAATGTACATAAATGTACTAGATCATTTACTTTACAAATATCCATTTCTCCAGATATAAATAAAGTCCGACACGAATTAGATTATCATTAATTGTCTACAATTCGGGAGATTTTATATTTTTAATCAATAAATAAGTAAATTATTTAATAATTCAATTATTTTAAAATATTTTAAAAATTTCAAAA
>JAQFZM010000508.1:0-30994 GCA_034695785.1 Galumna obvia
TTAATGTAATAAAAATTTATAATAAATAATGAGTGCAAACGTATTGTGTTTGCACTCAATTTTAATTAAATGCTAGAATTTATTTCATTAAATTATTTTTAAAAACTTATTCACGTTTTTTCTTTTGGCCTCAACTCTATTCCTTACTTTTCTTATTCTCCTTTTCTTTCCATTTATTTTTAATTCTTGTATTTCTCTCAACTCATTTTCATTATAACTTTCTAACTCTAATTTGTAACTAATTTTCAAATCAATTTCTAACAAATAGGTGTCTCTCATAATTCATAACTTTTTAATAATTTTTAATTTTCTTAAATTTGAGAAAATAAAACTAACCTAGAATATTCTATTTGACGAAATAACAATTCTGATAAACCCCTAAATAAATGTTTAGCTGTTAATGGGATCCGAACTCCAGATCTTCGTCTCTCACAAATTGTTGTCTCAAACCTCTGAGCCATATATTTCTTATTTATAAAAAAGTTTTAAAATTTCTTCTCTTACTTTTGTTAGTTTAAAGTTTAAACATTTCTGAAATTATGTTTTCTTCTCTTCCCTCAGAGATAAGACATGTATTAAATCATAAGTGGTTTTAAACTTTATCTCAAACTTTAGTTTTATTTCAATTAAAAAATATGAATAAAATTACAATTTTTGAATCATTGAATAAAACAATTATTATTAATTAGAATTTAATTCATGTATTAATTTATTTCTAATTGTTTTTAAGTTTAAAAATATTTCGTTAATAAAATGTTTGATATTCTGAACGCGAATTCTTTTTAAAAATTTCTAACGACTCTTAATTGGATATCAATTCATACAAAGTTTAGACAATTTTCATAAGTCTTTCGTTTAAGCCATGAATGACTCAATTCTGTTCTCCATTTACTTCGTATGGGTTACAACTATTATCTATTTTCTACTCAAAGCTATACTCAATTGTCGAAAACCTCGTATTAAAAACTCGTATCAGAAAAAGTTTGAGGCGAACAACAAATCAAAACAAGTGTTCAAATACTTGTGTGAAGTAATACTTCGAAGACCGAACGCCACTGATTTTGATTCTTCCTTATGTGAGCTAAACATAGAGTTAATTTACCAAGAGCCCACTTCTCCCAAAGTGAAATTCGCTCGATTTAATATGAAATATAGGGATGGACAGTGTAATCTCGACATCTGCTGTGACTCAGAAAGTCGGGCATTCTTTATGATCTTTAGAAACAGTCCTTTACCACCGATTACTCACATGAGAGCTATTCACAACTCTTCCAAAGGTTAGTCAAGTATTGAGAAAATTAATAAAACTCTAATTCCTTTCCTATAATTTCATTAAAGAAATAGAAATCTTTATGAAAGGCATTGAAATTAATGACCAAATGAGTGGACATCGATTGTATTTTGTGGTCAACAGTTATATTATGAACACAATTATGAACGAAGCGGTCGTCCATTTGGTTAAACCAATGAATTTGGAGTTTTTCTCGAAACAAACCTTTTGTCCGGACTTTCATATACTAAACATCGAAACTTATGGCGAAAACATTCAAATCGCAAAAGAGAGCTCTAATGAAGAAATCAATGGAATAAGACTTTTACCAAAACTGAATTGGTTTGAAGAGTTTCTCTTCAATGCACTACTTATTCATTTGTTGTTAGCCTTTATTGTTGCCATACTCTTCGCATTCAAAGATTCCGATGACTTTCCAAAGTCTTTGGCGTCAATAGTTCTGTCGGGAATCATATCGCCATCAGTGGTTCAATTGGTTAGTTTCTCGTATCGAGTGGTCGTCAAAAAGGGTTATAACTCCAATTGCAGTCCAATGAAAATTGAGTCAAACGATTCTTCCGTTTTTTGGATGATATTTCGATACTTATATTTGTTTACAGTATTTTTTTTGACGGTTTTAATACCAATTCTGGCGCTGATTCTCATCCAAGAAGACTTAAAACTGAAATATAAATTATTTAATAACTCGAGAAATCCCGAGATTTTGATTATCTTGTTTATATTGAGTCTAATAATAGTTTACACGTTTTGGTTATTCCTCTTTGCAATCATTCGATTTTTGTTTCGTATTTGTTGTAAACCAAATCCTGTGGTTTTGGAATTTGTAGGAACAGATCTCAACAAATTGAGTTCAACATATTCAGTGGCCTCTCAGGTCAAAGAAAAAAGTGATATCGAAAGAGGACTGTCGAGTCCTTCACCGCGAAGTAAAGTCGAAGATAACATCGAGAAAATAGAAAAGTCTGAGAGATCTGAAAACGTGAAATCAGCCAAAGATAAAAAGAAGAAAAATAAGGCAAAACTCAAAGAAAAAGATACCGAAGATGAGGACAGTTATTCTGAATTATCTAAAAAGAATGCCAGTTTGAGTACCGGAAGTTTTATTGTAGCCCCGACTAAATCCCTCGGATTTATTGACCCAAAAGTATTCAAACTCTCTGAGAGTGACATCGATTTAAGTAAAGAAATGAAAGATAACGATAAAAAGAAATGATTTCTTCAATTATTTAATTCACTTCAAATAATTTGTTTTTATAAATATTTTTAGTATAAAATTTTAATATTAAAAACATAATTAAATTTCAATGACTTTAGAGAAATGATTTTAATTTTTAATCCGAAAAAAGTGACTTTTTTGGTGACCTCTTATTTTCTATTCCTAAATATTGTTACCAAGTTCATAATAAAATATATCCTTTAATAATCTTTTATAAGTTAAATATTATTTAATAAAAATATTGAATCATGGTCAAACCTCTATTATAGAATAAAACTAACCATTTGTTCGACAATATGTTTAAAGTGTAACAAATAAATTGAATGATAATCGAAAATAAACCGCAAATAATAACCTTTTTATAGTCACTATAATTGAAATCATATTAAATAATATTATTTGTAAAACTGTCTACACTTGTGTTATAAAGTTTAGTGGCTATAAGTTCTAACATTTTTTCTGGTTACTGGATACTTTTTACTTGTTTATGTTTTCAAGAGCATGTTTTAAAATTTGCTAGATTAATTCTTATTGACTTCCAGTTTAGATAAAATATTTTAAGAACAACATTAAAAACATTTTTCATTTAAATCTTACGGTCACTTCATTTGCAAAGTTTGTTCTCATTTTTAATGAAGGATATCATCAAATGAACGCTGATTTCTTAAAAGGGCGATTTCATCATCATTTAATTGTGACCAACATAACACAAAAAGTACCAACACTACACGACATACATAAAGTACGCAAAAATTAACAAGCATATTACACATTACGTTATTGTTTACCTCTGAATGGGTTTATTCCCTTTATTTTGAGCATGCGCACTAAAAATCGCCCTTTTAAGAAATCAGCGTTCAAATATTGATGTCTTGGAATAAAGGTTTGAAGAATTAAATAATATTTTGATGAAAACAAAGATATTTTTGTTGAAGAGTTCACATTCTTATAGACTTTTAGAAGTTATTTGATTAAATAAAAACTAATTAATTAATTGAATGAACTTTTGTTGCGAAATATATTTGATTATTGATTTTTTTTTCATTTATTTATTATTTATTAATTGATAATTGAATTGAATTAATAGTTAATACAATACTATTATTAATTATAATCTAATACATAGAGTGCTTTGATATGAATCAATTGACACAAACAACACATTTATCAGAAAAATTCAATTAAATATTTTTTTGGCGATATTTATAAATATGTATATATAGACAGATATTAAAGAGTGATATGAAAAATATTAGTATTAATTGAATTATTTTGTGTTTGAGTTAATACAGACTAGAAGTGAATGAGTGATGAGTCATATGGTTTGACGCTATGCTAATTGTAATTACATTTAATTTAATTATATTAACAGTTTTGACGTTCAGACATATATACTATGTATATGTCATATATGTATTGATTCTAAAGTATAAATATAAGTAAAAATATATCTATTGATTGATAGAAATATTTGTTCACAAAAATGTTTTTCATAACAATTTTCCAAAAAATAATGAAAAATTATATTAAGAAATAAAAAAAACTTTTGAAAGAAAATGATTTAAACAAATGATTTTATATAAAGAATACGAAGAAAAGAATATTTTTACTCAAATTATGAGTTAAATCTCTTTTATATAAATTATAACTTAAAAAAACTGTTGTATTAACAGTTGGCTGACGTTTATCACAGTTTGAATTGTAGTTATTGTCTGACCATCATTATATTGGCTAATGCATGACGTCTTCGCCGCCAATTACCAAGATCTTTTGAATGATATTTTAATTGTTTCAACCAATCCTTTGTTTCGCTGACAGTCTCCGCCTTTTAATTAAATGATGTCTTTTTAAAACCTAATTTAGTATTTAATAAATACCTTCAAAAGAAGTGATTCCTTTAATATTTGTTCGTGAATTTCAAACATTTCGTCTCCGCTCTCGACTTCAGTACTGATGACACACGACTTCAAATTTAATATTTCCTTTTAAAGACAAGAATTTATTTTTAGTCAAAATATTTGATAAAAATATGAAATGACATACTTTGCAGAGCGCATAACGACCACATTTTTCCTTAATTAAGAGAAGTACTGCATCTGAAATACCGGTGTTATCTCTTGGAAATACCATATTTTTATCGGAATCACTGCTATGAACTAAATCTGGTCTATAGTTTTGATTGGGACGGCCCAAAGTGGCCAATAATGCACTGGCGGTCAGGAACTTAATTGTCTTTGTCTTACGATTAACGGTATAATCGGTTATTGACGTAAAAAATACTTTTCCGATAATAACAAATTGTGTCTCCTCTTGATTCCACTTTAAAATCTCGAGGGCGGCCTTAAAAACAAATAAATGTTAAATACTTATTCTGTGCACAAAATTTTTGTCAAAAAAAGGATATAATTCGATTAGAAATCGTGTTTTCTTCTAATAATACAATAGTTATAAGTTATAAGCATTTGAAACATTTATTTGAACCTATCATCAAAAGGACAGGTATTTTTGAATTACTTTTCTAAGTTTGATGTTTCCGATATCGTCTGCATTATTGAGCCTCCGATGAGATGTTGAAAGATTGGAAATCCTTCTCCAGATTCTTGTTGTGGCGCCGATCGTGCCTTTTGTCTGTTGGTTGATGTGTTCGAGATGTAGTTCCACTTTCTGTTGAGATTCTCTGAGCGCTTCCCTATCTCTGTGATGATATGGCGTCACTTTATAGAGACGGTTCAGTAATAAGGGGTATCTGTTATTCAAAACACACAAAACATACATCATTTCAGTTAAAATATTTGATAAACTTTTAGTTTTTTTTCCTCAAAATATATAATAAATTTCATTCAATTATTGTTTAAAATCATATTCTAAAGGGTTTTTGGGAAAAGATTTCTATCAAACAAATAATAGACTCTTTTCTGTTGTATTTTTGTCGAAAAACAACAATAGAGTGTCAGAAATATAATCAATGAATGAATGAACTCTTTTCCTGATTCCCTATCACTACAACTAAAGGTCAACTCTTTTCAATAAAATTGAAATGAAATGAATTGAATTTTTGTTATTTTATACAAAAAAAATAATTAAGGCATCAATTATTAGGGGATAAACATTAAAACTCGTCAATAAAATGTTAATATATTTTTCAAGAGATACCGGAATCAGAGAAATATGTAATGAAGGCATACTTAGTGACTCTTTGTACTGGAACCACTAAAAATGATCTCAAATTCATTCGTCTGAGAAGTGTGTTCTCCATTTGTGATACCCTTAAAAATATTCTGAGTAACTCTTTTTCTTTTTCCAAATGATTCAAAAGAAGAGCAGCCGATCCCTGTCTGACACAATAGACTTCAAATGTGTGTAACATCGATGATGAGTCCCGAAATATTTTGCCGATATTTACTGTTGTGAAGTCCTATTTTCAACACAATTAACACAATTTTAATATTTTAATCGAAATTTAAATCTAATTAAAAAATGTATTTTTCTTAAAATTTTGATCAGATATTTGTAAAACTAATTTAAATTTTAAAAAATTCTAAAACATTTCATAAAATTTAATAAAATTATGTTTTGATAAGAAATAGCATATAATTCAAAGATATTCATCAGATTATATACTATTTTTACCTAAAATTCCAGTTAAAGAGAAATAAAGTGATTATAATCTAAATATTAATTATTTTGTAATCTTTAGTTTCAATAAAAAGAATAAAAAGTTCTATAAATTGTCATTAATTATATACTGAGTTGTACTAGTTACCTAGGTAACTTATTTAGTAGATTTAAAGCTGAAACAAAAACCTATTTGACTCTCTATTCATCTCTGAAAGACTTTTAAATAAGATTTTAGGCAAAATGGGGTGAAATGAGATAAGAGTCAAAATTAATTTATAGAAAATAATAAAATGAATAAATAAAAAGAGAAATCAAAAGAGAGAAATGTTTTGAAAAGTTGTAAATTTAGTCATAATCTGATTAAATGCTTAAAACAATTTTTTTAGAGACGAGACAACAAAAAAAGTTAACAAATTTTTATCCTTAAAATGAATTATAAATAATAAATAATTATTACTATAATTAAGAATTTTGTGTGAATTTCCTTATTTTAAAAAAAAAGTTTAGAAAAATAACTTAAATAATTTGATGAGAAAATAAGAAAAATAAGGTATACCTCATCGCCCTGTTCTGTGGCGATATCGATGGCGTCCTGGAGTTTCTCAGAGAACTTGGAATTGACAGAAATGAGTTCATCCAAATTAAGAAACACTCCTCTCAGTTGTTCTTTACTGAGAAGACCTGCAATTTCTATGGGTCTATAAAACTCTTCTCTAATTATCCTTAAGTCGCGGCCATATTTGAATTCTGTGTCCACTATTTCGGAGATTATTTCTTTACGTTCTGAACGCTTTTTATCGCATCGATGACAGAAAAGAGGGTAATGTAGAAGACCGGTCTCGTCGTCTTCATTTGGGTCGACATGCATTTCACAGTCTTTTTGTTTAATAAAAAAGTTATTAATATTTTTCTCAATTTATTTAAAAATTGAAAACTTTTTTCTCTTATTCAGGAAATAAAGATTCAGAAAATCATTGAATTTGAAATAATTAATAAAAATCAATAATATTTTATCTTTTATAAAGTGATAAATAAAAGAATAAATCAATGGTTCAAATCAATTACCGGCGCACTGGTGTTCCACCTCATCATTGAGACTCAGTTTTCTATGTCGGGACGGTTTACTTGTTTCGGCGCCAACGCCTGAATCGTTTCTCTCAACTAATTGTCCGACGGATGAAGAGTTAGTGATCGCACATTTAAGTATATCTTCTTCAATGTCTATCGATGAAGAAGTGGTCGCCGAGGAATCAGTCGAAGAATTGCTTACATTTGATGTTCGGTTACGACGACTACTCGATTGTACTGAAGTCTCGATTCGATTGGTTGTACTCAGTATAGGAGTGGTTGTGATCTCTTGGATCACATCAATGGCCTCAAGAATTTCAATATTGGTATCAATAGTAGTCGTGTCCACTAAAATGTCTTCACCCACTCTTTCTTTAGCGTCTTCGAGGAATTCTAAGATCTCATCCTTAGACGCGCCGTCGAATATGGACTTTACGTTTTCAAGACTACTATCGGTGTCGACATAAATGGATTCGGTATCCAATTCTTCATAAATGTGTTCATTTATATTATCGAAATTATTGTCTGACGGAACGTTTATAACAATTTTATCTGAATTCGCGCACAGAATATTAATCGGAATATCAGTAAATGACTTAAGGGAGCGGTCGTTTGATAGGGAATCTATGGAAGAGTTGGCCCCACAATCATAAAAAGATGATGAAGAATGAGAGGAATCCATAGATTCAAAGGGTATTGAAGTACCCGAAACACAGACATTGTTTACAAGATTTGAATGAAAAGAAGTTTCATTAATTATTCGGTCATTAGATTCGTCTTTAATAGAAATCGTACACAAATAGGGGTTCACTCTATTCTCTACTCTTTCGTCTAAAGAAGATTTTGGTCCTCCATATGTAGACTGATATATACCATAAGAGATACTATTATTTTCTAAAGCATTTTCTTCTGTTTCTAAAGTTTTTATTTGATTACAATTAAAGACTTGAATTTCCGTATTATTATTATTATTATTGTTTTTCATAAAATTATTTTCAAGTCTGACAGCATTTGTATCATATAATTGAACAGAATTTTTGTTGTTCTGATCATAATTGGAAATATCAGAGCATTTCTGACTAACCGGTAGTAATGTTTGAATAATTTCTTTACAGTTTTTATCGTTTTTATCGGCGATCGTTTCAATAATTTCCTTCTCTTTTGACGAGACATGACTTTTGTCTGAAGAAAGAATAGTATTAACATTAGAAATATTTAATGACTTATGAGCTCTGCTTTGAGCCACTGGTCCTTTTATGTCTGTGGTTTGACAATTTGAGTGCTTCCCCTGCTGTTTATCATCTCTGGGTTTGGCGACCGGTGTTCTGTCAACTGAATCGGTGTTCACTATCTGTAGGCACTTCCGTTGAACAGTAAGTATTTTAGAGTCATTTTTAAGATCAGCGACGATATTGAAGGACTGTTCTGTTATAGTGTTGGCCGCAGGGGAAGGAAATGAGTTTTTTGGTGAATCAGGTGTTCCTCTCATCTCTTGAGTCAAAATTTTTGTGTTTAAATCGTTACAATTCTTATGATTTTGTTTATCGTTTGTAATACAATTGCTGTGGCTTTCAGTTAATGAGTTGGGTTTTGTTCTGAGGTCAACCCTATTATGGCAGTACTGAGATTTCGTGGACACTGATGGCTGTGCTCTTATGGCTGTGCTCTTTGAAGACGACTGAGACAAGTCTTCGCCTATAAGTGTAAAGAAGAAACCGGAAGATATTTGAAATTAGATTTTTTAAACATTGATTTTTCTCCCATCTCTCAAAAGCACAGACAGGTATTACACACACATAAAGTTAAACATCATTTCACAGTTCGAAACCAGTTTAACAACTTATGTATATTTTATATCAACAAAAAATATTTGTTATATTCTATTACGAGACACACATTTTATGCCAACTTTTTTGTGAAAACATATTTCGATGCACTTTAGAGGTCATCAGATTTGAAAAGTTATAATCAGTTTCTAACTATAAATTTGGAACTCTTTAACCAAATCTTTAATAATTTATGAAATTTCTTTTTTTTTCATTAAATATAATCTTTTGTAATAAACTTAAATTAATTCATAAATTAAATCCAATTTATATTTAATATTATTTTTGATTTAAAACCAGATATTTAGTGAAGGGCTCACAGAAAACAAAGAGAAAACGATAAAACTTTCGTATTCGTGATTCAAACCCTAATACCAGTGAAGCTCAATATAAGTGGTCATTATTTTTCAGTTAAGTCAGGATTGTTAACGAGAAGAGTTATCTTGAAATCGAAAAAAGTGGTATTGTTTGCATAAAAATACACACAAAAAAACTATTTTTAAAGACTCAAAATGTAAAAAACAATTGGGTTTTCAAATATTTGAAACATTTAATCATTTTTATCAGAGTTTAAAGAAAAAAGAGTTCAGTTATATCAACGAAAGGGTTTTTATCGTTTACCACACTTTTATGCAAAACCAAAGGAAGGATAACTCAAGAAAATCAAATATTATTTAAAGGATTTCCTAAGAATAACAAAAGAGTTAATCCCCTCCCCGTTGAACACCTCTCAACTAATATTATTATTAATTAAACCCTAAATTATTTTTAATTCACTGTTTTTTCTCTGAAAACAAATTTTATATAAACAATGACAATTTATTAAAAAAATACTCTTATTTTTTATTTCTATAAAATTGAGGGCCATTTATGTGTAGGAATAGTAAACATTTTAATCCTAATTAATATGAATTATAATTTCATAACATAAATGATAATCTAATGGAAGATAAAAGATTTGGTGGACTATATTTCACAAACTATTAATCATTTGTATTAATTAACATTTGATTTGTGTTAAGAAATGGATATAAAGTGTCTCAATATTAATAAACGTAGGATTTCTTTGTTTGTATTAAAAAGTTTTTACCACATATTAGCTTGGAGCAATTTATTCAGGAAAAGAGCAATCAAATGATTCAGCACTGGTTCAACCAAGGGATGGGATGGGCTTTCTTTTCAATTTTATTGATTTTATGATGAAATAAACAAATTTTATTTTTATAATTGTTTATGAGTTTTGCGAAAAAAAATTGTTTCACGGATTTTATGGGTTGAGTCACTTCCAGAGTCTCATTCCAGAGATGTTTTAATGTATGTATGTGTCGGACATGTCTTTAATATTGTCAAAACACAATCAATTATATATCAAAATTTACAAGAAATACACCCTTCCTATGATTTAATCGACTCTTTAATGAAATATTTTTCACAAATAATTCAAATTCTCTGAAAAACAAATAATTTTTGTTATTTCTTTTGAAAGAAGTTTAGTTGAGTTTAATATTCAAGACTCGAATCTATCACTTATTGACTAACAAACCATTTGTGTCCTCATATTGAGTGAATGCCCCATAATTTTAATTCTTAAGTTACGCCCAAAACATTGAATTCAAAAAAGGTTTTATTCTTAAAACATATATTACTGATGATTGAAATTGTGGTCATTAAAGGAGTGGGTCAGGGATACACTTCTTTGCCATTGCCTCACTTTTTATACAAATAATAACTCAATGAATGCATTAGAAGACTATTAACTTCAATCAAATGAAGGAATCAATTATAAGCGGATCCTCTCATTACCTTTCATTTGTGAAAAACGTTTAAAACAACTAATCGTTTAAAGATATCAGAGTTTAGATTTAATACATTCAGAAGAGTATCTTCTCAAGTCTTCTCAAGAGCTATATTTATATATCGACTGTTTTTTAATAGTTTTTAAAAACGTTTATTAATTGATTTGATTCATGGGCTCAGGTTTTAAATAGAAAATAATTGACTTAATTCTGTCAAAAAATCTGTGCCCAAAAATATATCAATTAATAAATATTTGTCTCTTTTTAGAAATAGAAGAGAGAGAGGGAGAGGGGAGAGGGATAGGGAGGGACAAATAAAAGAGAGGAGTACTGACCTATTATTTATAATAAGACTTTTATTCTTTAGGATTCAATAATTAGTTGACTTGAATAAAGTAAACATTAGAAATCACCATGATACTTTATAGAACTAAAATCGAAGTAAACTATGTTTCAAAAGTTATTTATTTAGTTTATTACAAACGAGAATAAAAGTAATTCAATGAAATGAATGACCAAATAATAAATTCAATAGAAAATAATTGAGTCAATAGAGCCAACGATAGTCGATACCATTTTTATGAATTATGTCTTCTAAAGGTCTAAACTTTACTCTTAATAACTGAAAATATAAGAAGTCAAACAAATGTCATATAATTGAGTTAACATTTCTTTTCATTTTTCTATTAATTGTTTGACGAAATATTAGACGAACTAATCATTAATCAAATTAAAGTCAGAGACGTTTTGGGGGCACTTTTTGGGGGATTTTAATGCTTAAAATCATTCTATTATTTCGATTAAACGAATTTATTGAAATCTAATTTTAATAAAATTTATTTAATCGGGGATTAAAATGTCTTAAATCATTTATATGTCATTTAAGTTTTTATATAAAATTTTTTTATATGTAGTCATCTCTAAGTTTTAAATATGTATTCATCTCTAATTTGGTGACTCTTTTGGACATTTCTGATGAAAGACTAACTTTCGATGAAAACATTTATAATGAAAGACTCGATAATCTTTCGCATTAAATGCAAGAATAAAACCGAATAAAACTAAATAAAACCGATATATAAACCAGTTTTGGCCAGAATTGAAGCGCAAACTATTGTCTCTTTCATTAATCAACAGAAGAAGCGATTTGACTGAAAAAAAAGCTTTTTATCAAAACATTAATCAATAATTTGGGTCTCATATTATCTGATGAGACAACGAATCACTTATTTCATATACTTTTTGTTTTATCCATTTTCTAATCGATTTAATTAAAATTACCGATGAGTTCGGTTTAAATAATTTTCTTGGCATGACCTAGACCATTTATATATAAAAAAAAAAGATATATAAAAGTTCAAATTTGTATGAATCTGTCGTTTGCCATCATTTAATCTTTAGTTAACTCTAGAGATGAAAACATTGAAGGCTTTGATATTTTCCTCAATTGTAGACAACTTTTCAATTTTTAAACGGTCTATAAGTCCAGAATAATAATAATTTTACAAAAGTTGAGAACATTCTGTCATTTGAATCACATTTTTTATAAATCAGAGCTCAAATTAAAGCACTTTTAACTTTTAATGTATGTCTAAAAAAATGAAAAGAATTGCAAAACACATAAAAAATAGGGAATTGTTTTTCTAATGTTTTATTATAAAATGTTCGTCGAAATAGAATAACCATTTCTTTTAATATAAAGACAAAAATGGTTCGAATTTAAAAAGACTTGAATTTCAATTTAATATACCATGATATATTTAAAAACCTATGAATAGATTCTATTTTAGGATTTTGTTCTTGTAGATATTTTTAATAGGGATGATATAAAGATGATAAAGAAACGGGTTTTAAAAGGGATTTCAGTTCTGAATATTGAGTCAAAGATAGTTTTACAATAAATTCTCGATTTATGTTTTAATTGTGAATTAGAAATATTTAACTAAATGGAAGATAACTAAATTCAAGAAATGGAAAATGTTTTATTAAAATAAGATTTGAAAGCAAAATAAGTAAAAAAAAATAGTTCATCTTGATTGAATAAATGATACTATTTTTATATAAATCAAACAAATTTTCTCTAATTTTGATATTAATTCAAAGATTTGGTATAAAAATAAGAACTTAAATTGATTATTGATAAACATTTCAATTAAAAAAAATTACTTTAACTTTTATAGAAATCTATTCTTTTATTTTATCGCCATTTTATTAATTTTTTTTATTAAATAATTTTCGAATAATTGTCAATAAGTTATTAATAAAAACAAATGCCATTCATATTACAATGAATTTCTTTAAATTGTCTTAAATCAAAATCTGGTTTATATCAAATAGGACTTAATAATTAGATCAGGGATGTCCAGTATCCAAGGAAACGGTAACTAATGCAAACAAAGTTATAGAGAAAAGACTTACAAAATATAGCTTTGTTTACATTAGAAACAGTGTTTGGACATACCTGAATTAGAGGGAGGGCTACACAACAAGAATATATTAATTGAATCAAAATTGGCATAAATAAATACTATCAGCTTATTTCGAGAATTTATTGTACTTCATTATTATAAAATTTTAAAGGTTAATCTTGATATTTTACCCAGAAGATATTCATAAATGACATTCACTGCTGTTAGATTAAAAATAAAAACGACATAATATGGCATTCATTCACATCATTTATATTAAATCTATTATATAATCCACTTATAAAAACTAATTTATCTAAAATTAGAATTTTTATTAAAAGTTTTTTTTAAAAAATTTATATTAATTTTTGAGACATCATTTTCTTAGACTCTGTTTATTAAAAATATTTTAGAATAAAATATTTAAGATTTAATAAAATATCAAATCATTTTGAAAATGATTTTATTTCATTTCATTTCATATATTCAATGAATTAAAGATCATTTGAAGTAATGATTGTAATAAAATCTAAAAACTAAAATAATATATATTTATTATGAGATTAATGCCAGGGTCACACTTAAGGGTTTGGCGACAAATTTGAATTTCACGCGTATTTTAGTTTATTTTCAATTCTTTTTATTTTGTTTTATTAAAATATTTTTTAATTTCGTTTCAATAGTTATATAATTAATGAAAAAAATAAAAATAAATTTTGTAAACGAAAAGTGTTCAACGATTGGATTATAAATATTTATTTTAATTTTAAAGCAATGATTTCCTCTAAAACTCAACATTTTTTTCTTAAATGTATTTCAAAATGAATTAAAATTTATTATTTATTCAAAAAAAGTTCTCTAATAAACTCTTAATTTTTCCTGACTTCTAAAAAATGCTTATTTAGTCAATTATTATTCTAAATTATACTTGGTTAATCTTATCAAATGAATATATTTATTGTTTTCCGCAAAATTAAGTTCAAACATAATTTGATTATAACTTCTTAAGATTGCAATTCTTATATATCTTTTTAAATATCAGTAATACAATGAGAAGATATACTAATTGAGTTCAATTCAATTAAATATCACATAATTTGGTGACAAAAAATTAAAACGATTTGATTAAACCCTAATTTATTCTTAAGTTAATTCGTTTAAAACTAAAAGGCGCCGTTTTATCAACACTTTTTTCATAGGACTAATTAATTTGAATAATATATTCAAAGATAAGAGAGTTCAACTAAAGAAAATTACCAAGATTATTTGAGATTTATATTCCATAATATTTTATGAATTTTAATTTAGAATTTTTTTTGTGGATTATTTCTTAATTTTCAACAAAAAAAAGGAATAAATGATATAAACTTTAAAACTAAATAAATGAAAGTAAAAAATGTATCAAAAAAATATTGTCATTATCTTAAGATCGAGTTAAGGCGAATAAAGGATAGGGGAAGTGATTATACAGTAAATCCTCCTTAGAATTGCTTTTATCGGTCACAGACGGAGGAGGAAAACTAAAACTGCTCATTAATATTGCCTAGTTAAATTTTCATTTTTCACAGATTCAACTAAAATAAAAAGTGCCCGGGGATAATTTGTTTAAGTGACTTATTATTATTAGTTACTTAAATTCATGTGAATAGAGTTGAAAAATAATTTCTTAACTTTTTATCGAAAATATGAGTTAATCTTCAGAAGTCTTCTATTTTTGGGTCAAATTTAGTTTCGGACACTCTTTTCAAAAGTTTCATTTAAAACAAGTTTTTGAAATTAAACTTTTAATGAGTAAAGGATTATCACCGCAGGGATGGCCACTAGTGATGGGTTAAGTTACCCAATTTAAGAGTAGAACATTAATTTGCCTCAAATTTTACCCTTTTTATAGGGAGTGGGAGGAACAAACATTTTACAGACACCAAAGTCTACAAAACATTTTTTTGAGTTTATTACATATAAATAATTTTCTGGAGTTTGTTTTAATCTTGCTAAATTTTGATTGTTTAGTAATTTTCTAATTTTGAATAAATATAGAATAAAAAGTCCAAGATCACAGTTTATAATTATTTATGAAAAGCTTAATACAATTTTCTAAACTACCTTCAGATTGTGACCTTGGTTATTCCTTGTTGTCATTGATTTAATCTTTATCGTCTGCTTTTTTTACTTCATTTAATTATTACAAAATTAGAAGAAACAAAATATAGTCAACACTGAAATAATGAAGAGTTTTATTTTAAAATTTAAAATTATTATGAAATCATTGATATTATGTAAAGTAATCTAAAAGAAAAATAGAGATCAAAACCAAAGATTAAATTATAATTTAGTTTTTCAGATGAAAAATATGGTCAGATCTTTGAATATTTAACACAAATATAATGTTTGCTTTTGTGAGAGTTATGTCATTATTTTACTGAATTGAATGTTATTCTTAATTTTTTGACTAAAATCGTGTAATCTAGGTCAAAGTTGATAAAATATTGCCAGGTAAGTCTGACAAAAAATAATATTAAAAGTCTTAACGATTGTTAAATCATTCTATAATTGATTTAAATTTAAGAAAATAAAAAATAATATATAAAAACACTAAAGTTTGTGAAAATTAAAATAACAATAAAAAAGAGAAAAAGTAAATAAAATTCAAATCATAAAAATTATAACAATTGAAAGCAAAAATTATTTGACGAAAACATATAATAACTCATTTAAATATAAGTCAGGTTTTAATAAATCCTTGAATTGAATTACTTTTTAATTCAATTCTTATTTTCTTTTTAAACCAATATTTCATTTAAAGCGAAAATTAGAGAAACATTTAATTTGTTTTCTCCACAAATAATTTATAATTCAAGTGAAAACTCAAATATTAATAAAGAAATGTTAAGAAAAGATGAAATAATTTTAATATTTATTTTTTACTTTTTTTTTTGAAAATTTCATTATTTATTATTATTCAGTCCTGCAATTAATCCGTGAGAATTGAATACTAAGACTAACCTAAATATTTCGATGGCTTTAAATTAGCAAAAGTTTCAAATAAAACGAGTTTTTATAACAAATTTAAGAATAAAAATGAAAACCAAAGCTTTATATTAAATTAAATATAATTTTCAATTTATTGAGAGCTATGTATGTCAGACGAGAACAGCACAAAATGAACTCAAAGATGGGAAAGTCATTCAATACTCTTTTAGGAGATTAGATTCGGTTAATAATTCTGTATTCAATTCAAACAATAAGTTTAGTTATTAAATCACTTTTTCATCAATTATTCCTTTATGTGTGTCTGTTATGTCTCTCTTTTTTAACATTTATTTTCAATGAGAAAAACCGAAAGTATTAAATAAAATAATAACTTATTATTTATAAGTGAATTCTTTTTCATTATATTTGAATTTTAAAAAAATTTCTTTTGTCGAAGACTTAAAACTTTTTGACACAAATTCTGTTTTAAATTTATTGATAAGAGATTAGTAGTACTCTTAAAGTACTCCTAAAGTATTCTTTTCCAAAACTAATAAAATGATTACAAATAGAGATCTGATGGATGTCTTTAATTGAGAAATGAATGGAAAACAAAATATATTTCTTTAAAATTAAACCATTAAATGATTAATTGAAAAAATGAAAAAAATGAGTACATACTCGGATCAAATTCTGCGAACTCGAGTGGTCCTGTCCTTTGTGTAGTCTTTGTCTTAATCGGGTCATCATTTGTCACAATTTTTATGGTTGTATTATCACTGGTTATCGATTCTAATATTGAATTTAATTGTTCTAATTTGTGAAAATCATTTTTAATATCATTAATAGTTGGGTCACCGGAAGGGCCCAATTCGTCATCACTGGCAGATCCGTTGAGAGTTGGAAGTCGGACGTCATCATAAATGGGTTCATCGCTTTCTTCGACTTCAGGTATTGTTTGAGAAGCGATTTCATCGATTAAGAGTCTGTCGTGTGATTGGCTCTTAAAATGAACATGCTTTCTATGTCTTATATTAGTTCTAAGTCGAGATTCTTTAAACTCTTTAAAAGTTCTTAAATAATCGCAGGAATCAGTGGAAGCGCTCAAATTGGTTTCACTTTTAGATATCGAGTGATCCCTCGATAACTGAATTGATTTGTTTTGAGTCCTCGATTTCTTAAGTATTGATCTGACGCCTGACGTCAATTTGTCTTTAAGTTCGCACTGATATGCACTTATATTTGGAGAATTGGAATTTACTTTTGAAAGAACCAAATTTCTATTTAAACAATTTGTGGTTAAAGGCATAACTGGAGGCATAAGTGGAGGCTCAGGTGGAGGCGATGGCGGCTCATTATTGATGACAGAGTCCTCAATTCTCTTATCTTTAAAATTATGATTAATATCTGATTTATTGTTTTGTTCGACACTTTTGTTTTCAAAATGAGTCAACTCTTCTCTTTCAAAGATCTTCTCATCATTTTCTCTGACGTCTAGAATAGGAGTAGTGTTAGAGTTTAGACCATTTGAAGCATTTTTTAATTTTTGATTTGAAATATAAGACTCATTTTCTGAGTTATCGTCAGAGTAAGAGTCATAGTCGGGTTCCGGTTCTATAATGCTATGATTGGGAGGGCTATCACTCCAAGAAGTGATAGAAATTTTCCCATAATTTGAATCAGAATTAAAACAATCGCGAACTGATTTATTTTTGTGTTTGTTTTTGGGTGTGGGCTGTCCTAAAAGCATACCATAGCCTCCAATTCGAACGCTTTTGTTTATTATGGATCGTCGCTCAGAAGTGCTCTTCTGTTTCATATCGGTTTCATTCAAATGGGAGTCAAAGCTGAATGACTTCCTGTTTGGTGCGATTCCCACGACTTCGCAATTAGTATCGTTTTCAATGGCGTTATCGCTAAGACTGTCGTCGTCTTCAATGAGCTCTAAATTTTGTTTTATGAGATCATAAGCGCTGACATCACATTCCAGAATAGACTTCCGACTGGCGATCGAATCTGTGGATGAAGTCCTCTTAAAAAGTCTTAAGAATCGTTCGTTGACTGTCGCAGAGTTTGGTTCCTTCGATCGTGACTTAAGAGTGAAAGGACTGGAGTTCAATGTAGTACTACTTCGACAACTCTTAAGACCGTTAGAGGTTTGGCTACTTTTCTTAATATCGAGCAGAGAATCACTGGATTTACTTCTAAACTCATGTGGTTTTTGTGTACAACTATTTTCTTCATCAACTGAATACAAATCCATTCTCGACATTCTTCTGGAGACATATAAGGGTTCGTCCGCCGAACCAATCATTGGCACCGTTTTAGACGACTGTCCGTTTAAGGATTTAATTTCTTTCTTCGAACAGTAGGTGTCAGCCACTAAGGGATCAGAACTACTACACGTGCATTCATTAGGCATGTGATTTGCTGAATGGTCGTGGAAGGTTTCCCAGGGAGAATAGAAAAGACTACTTCTATTATGCATCTGTCGGTTCCCCGGATTGTGTCGAATCGACGCATGTATTGTCGTAGTAGTGGTCGTCGCTGTTATGTAATTCAAGTCAGGCGTCGCATATGAAGTGACAGTTGGTGTGGGCGGTGGCACTCGACCGGGTGGTGGAGCAAAGGCGTAGGCAATACCTGTGGCCGCAGACATTGAACTATACTTATGGTTTGGCGAAAAGGGATAATTTAAAATACTATTTGGCGTTTGTTTAGCTTTTTTCTTCCAGGTAAATATATTTGTCCAGTGATTCGAATTCTTTTTCATTTTAGTGCTGTTCGTTGTGCTATAATTGCGATTATAGTACAACAACTGATTAGCCCTAACGGTGTCATAGATTTTGATTTCTTCTTCCATTTTAACCGAAGCCTTCAATTTTGCTTTTTTTCTGAATAAATATTTTCTTAATTTTTTTTTCTTTCAGTGATTTTTTGCAAATTTCAAGTCATTCTCTAAACGGAAAAATTTCAAACAAAAACTGAAATTAATTCTAATGTATTCAAAGTTATATATAAACAATATTTAAATTAGAATAATAAAAGATTTCGGCTAAAATTACTTCATAGAAATTTCTAAACCCTTGCAACTTTTATAAATCTTGCAAGTCTTAGGCAATAATAATTTAAATGTCGTGATTTAGATATTGTAATAATAAATACAATTTTGACTCTAATATACACAACACTTAAATTTCTCTCTTTTTTAAACATAGGTTTCGATAGTTTTTCTTTCTTTTTAATACTTTGTTTTTTAATTTATTTGTAATTTTATTTCTTATAATAATTTCTTTTATATGAGAATTATATTTCAATTATAAATAATTTGTTTTCAATTATTATTTTCATTTGAGAAACATTTCATGACTCGACATTTGGTAATAAATTTGTGCCAATCGTTACACTAAATTCATAGATACTATAAATATTATAAATATATCCAAATAATATAAAAATAACAAATCGTTTTTTATTATTTATTCAATGGAATTCTCGGCCAATATTTTGTGAAAAAAATGAATAAACATTTATATAGAGAAATACTATTATCATATCTAGTAATTCAATCGCCAATTCGTAATGACCTTAATATTAGTTTTATTTTGGTCTCATTTTATAATATTATAGATATTTTTTATTTCAAAACTATTGAAAAATTAGGCGAAAATCAAAATAACTTTAGTTTTTGAAGTCTTACTTAAGTTTATCTCTTAAAATAGATTCAAAAAATTTCATCTCTTTATAAGACTTTTTTCAGTTTTTATAAGTTTTTATTTTCAAAGTCATTAGACCAGAAAAGAGATATTTCCCTCAAAAGAAATTATCTAAAATTTAATAAATAATTCGTTTATAGTTTTTTTTTTCTTAAAATATTTTATCGATTCTAAGTATTAATTGCTTTGTTCGGCATTTTTGAAACTTTTTTGGGAGAAAAAGTGATGATAAATATCTGAATTAAAGCAATAATAATGATTTGTATCCCAAAAAAGTTTTTCTTATTTTATATTTGCAATAATTTATGTGAAAATAATAATAATAGTAATAATAAGAGAAAATCATTATATGATTCCTGATTTATATCACTTCTAACTTAAATGATATCAAAAACATTTATATATTGAAATATCAGCTGTTTTTATAAATCAGTTCCCGTTTTCAGTTCAATAAATGTTTGTATTTACTCTCTTTTCGTTCTAATCTAAAATCAAATGCATTGAAAATCAAAATTAAAGACATTTTTTTGAATCAATTCAGGCCAACAAACTCACAAAACTTTGCTGGCTATTATAAACTAATACTATTAGTAAGATTATTCAAGTTTTTGTTAGCAATCATTCATTTAAAGTATGTCTTTTCGTTCGTTAAATTATTTTAATAAAATAACAATAATTTGAGTCTAAATTAGATTTTAAAGACATATTAAAAGAGTAATCATTTGATTGTCCGAAGAATTAAAATAGATTTCACTTTAAGTGATAGACCGGCGCTAATGTAAAGCATTCAATATTTGAGTGAAAGTTCTCATATTAGAGCTCTACCTCTCAATTGAAGTTAACTTTAAGTAGAAATAGAATAAACAATATTTTATACCATTAATATTGAGGCACAGGTTTGGGACATTGCAATGTCAGAGAATCACTGCTCTCTGATTTAAACATTTCCCGAATCTAAGTTCCCATCGAATAGAAAAGGGATTCATTGCTTATTATTAGTCCCGTAATGACTGCGAGGAAAACGAAATGTGAATTCGTGTGAACGAACCGATTGAAGGACTTTCTCATCGCATACTCTCATTATCCATAAGAAGAGTCACACAAAACAACTAACTTTTCGCTCTTTAGTGTTGCAATTTTGAAATAAATATAATTTATTTTTAATTTACGTAATTAAGTACTTAAACGCCAATAATTTTCTTCGTCACAAAATTCAGTTTAACTCTCGATTTGAAGGAAAATCTCTTCTTTGCGTTCAATGATTCGATTAAAACTTGAAGAGAGAAAACTTTTTAGTTTTTTTTCTCTTTTCAATTATATTTATTATTTCATTGATTTTCAGCTTTACTTTACATTAAACAACAACAAAGTTATGCGAACGGAACGAAGGATTTAACAAAAAATGTTTTAAGACTTATATTTTAAAAGAAGAAAACTTTTCGTTTCACAAAAGATTACACGAAAATAGTATAACATTTCAAATAATAATTTAAATTAATTTTAGAGTCAATGCTTTTGTGAAACTTTTTTAAATCTAAGGTATCGTTGATTTAACGTTAAATATTGTTTCGCGTTTCAACTCTACTCTCAATAAAAGGCCATTGATTTGTAAATTTCCACAAAATAAAAGATACAAAGAATTAGCATAAATTGTATCAGATATGATCTATTCATGAGTTGCCTCACTCTTCACAGTCCAAAAAATTTGAATTTCCAGTGAAGGGAAGTTAACATCAAATAAATTGGAGACAAACACAACATTCACTACCAAACAAAGAGACCACAGAAAAAGTCACAACAAAAGGACAACAAAAACTCAAAACAATATCTAAAAATCAGAAAAGAGTTGAGATTCATATAAAGATTTTTATATGTTTTTCATGATATGGAGTGAATGCCATCCATTAGTGAATGGATAGTGAAATGATGTGAACAACTTTTCACTGTAAGTGCAAAGACTTCTAAAATGAAAAACTAATTCAAAGAAACAATGAATGGAATTTTGATGTCTACCAGAAAACAGCCCTTTCTTTGAAGAAATCTATGAATCGTTTATCGCTTCCTATTCTTTCTGAAGGCTTTGAAAAAATAATTTCTTTTCTATTGTTTTGTTTTCTATCGTTTTCGACGATAATTAACCAATTCTTAGGAAACATAAGTTCTTGTATTCAATCTATTAGTGATCTTCTTTTCATGAATCAAATGATAAACAAAACTATTATTTTTCAATAATAACTTTAAAGATAAGTTCACAGCTTTAGAAGTCGACGTTATGGCCATAAATGATAATTGAGTGACAAATACTTGAATAATAGACTGTTTTATAATTATTAAAGCAATAATTTATGTTATAATAACCAGTTTTTAGTCAATAATTTTTGGTTAAATAACAAAATAATTTCTTTTGATTTTCAAAATATCATGATTTCAAATATTTTTACATTTATTATATGTATTATAATCTTATATGTATTACATCTCAATATTTCTTTCGGTCATTATTTTCAGATTTTACTACGAATTCTAGAGTCCTCAATTGAGTACTTGCTCATTTTTAATTCATACTTCAATACATATCTATAAATGATTACTAATTTAATCTATTAAATGGTGTTATGGCGTAAAACCTGTTGATCTAAAATCATTTTTATTTTGTATTTAATTTATGGCAGTTTTTGTTTATTGTATAGAATTAGATGTCAAAAGAGACCTTGCTCATTTTAATCAAACTCAAAGAATCGAAAAGAAAGTGATTAAAAAAGTGTTGGCTGTCGATCACCGAAAAGATTTTAATGATAACATTTTCAAACGTTACTAATCAATGATTACAAATCATAAATCATTTGAAGGATAGCTATCGCTCACAATCAGTGATACCAAAACTGTTGACATCATATATGGAGTCTATAGTTGTCGACAATTAATCAGTGATCAGTTCTTTAAAATTTATTTTTTATTTCAATATTTGATAATTAATTTATTAAATCAGACGTCAATAAAAAGTTTGAGTTATGTTTAAGTCATTCCATTTTTGATGACATTTTTGATTAAAATTAATTTAATGCAAAGGCTTTAACACAAAATTTAATCCAATATTAAAATGAGTTTTGACTAAATCGGAAAAATTCTCAATAGTTTTAAGGATTGAAAACAAATATAAAATTCTGTTTTTGAATTTAATCCTTCGAATTGCGTTCAAATTCAATATAAATGAATCATTTTTTTCATATTTGGTCTGAGAATAAAATGTAAATTTCTATTAAAATGAGAGGTTTGTGAAAAACTCCCATCAGAAGGTGATATAAGATCACTATAATTGAAGGTCAGAGTCAGAGATCAAACCACATATTAAATGTGAGCACTAAATCCCTTCCTTTAATGAAAGGGAAGTAAAAGCAATTTCTTGGAATTAAATTATTTTTTATATCGGAAATGAATTTATTCTTAGGTCTGACTATAATTAAGCAAAACAACAAAATTGAGGAACAATTGAATGAAAAGTCATTTCTTTTGTTTGGCCGACAAATTGAAGATCCATTCATTTGAGTCAAGCATTCATTTGTTTGCAATCAAATGTTTTTGAACTCTCTATAACTCTCTTTAAAACACTTTGATATCATTGTTAGCCATTCATTGGACCACACAATCACTGCCGACAACTTAATGGACACAATAGAGATTAAACCCTCCCCTTTCCCTATCTCTTCAGTTTCTAATCTATAATGAATTTTTGATGACTTGAGAAAAAACATGAGTTAACAAAAAAAACTGTAAAATCGGATAAATTCTAACAAAAGTATATATATTCTGGATATTAGTTTATTTGATAAGTTATGTATAAAAACATTCTTTAAATTCTTATCGATTTTAAATTACATCCAAACATACAATTATTTTCTAATAGAAGAGAGAGTTTTAAATTAGATTTTGATTTAATGATCGAAAGTATTATTAGTTAATAAAATTATAAGATATAAAACTGAATTTAATAAGGATTGAAAACTCAGTATCAATGATATTCTCATAATAATCTTGCACAAATTCACAAATTACTTTCAAATAAAATAAATTTAAATTATTTTTTTGATAGATTAAAGTAGATTCCAATTTAAGTGACACTTTAATTATCAATGACAATTATTTCATAAAAAATAACTTCAATTAAAGAGGGGAAAGAGAGAGGGGGAGAGAAAGAGGAAGGGAGAGAGACTGACTAATTAACTGAAAAATTAAAAGCATTTCAATGAGGGTTTGTTTGTTAGGGGAGAGTTAGTGTGTGCTCTTGACCTGTGCTGTGACTTCGGTCATGAGAAAATTGTTTTCTAATGCTCTCATATACCGGAGAATTATTTATATTGAAATATACGTAACGTTTAAATAAAGTGAAAGAAAGGCTCCAAAACCAGAACTTAATGGTTGAGCAGTCATGCAATCGTCGCAATCGTTTCAATCGTTCACTCAATGCATACGACAGAAGTCTTTCTTCGGAAAAGTCATTGAATTAATTTCTTTAAAATTATTCTTCTTTTGGCACTAAATTTTGTCTTTTCTCTCTATTCTGAGCCACACTTTTATATCTTAATTCACTTTTTCCTACAATTTTAGCGATATCTTAACAAAAGAAAAAAATGAGTAAAACATTACTCAAAGCATTACTGATTTTTCCTGTTTTTGTTTGGACACAATTCGTGTTTTGGAATCGAATACTTTTTTTTAATTCAAACAATGAACTGAAATTCACGAAATTAAAACCCGTAAACTCTCGTAAGAAATTCATTTCCATTGATATTTAGATTTTAAGGGAAATTTCAAATTCATGGCTCAAATATCTGTAATTCGTTTCAGTCATGTTTTTGCCAACTCAGACAAAAAATAGGAGATGACTCGCAGTATATTTTTTTCTTTGGTTCAGATATACAGCCAATGATTTATTAATGAAATTCAAATATTTGATGTAAAGCTATGTTTTCGGTCAAATAAATCATGAGTTGAATAATCGGTCAAATAATTGATATATCCTTTACTTAAAGCGCTATAAAATATGAAAAACAGATGACGAGTAAATGACGAGTAAATGACGAGTAAATAATTTGTCACTTATTATTGCGGAACCAAATTTTGATTTAAATGTCCGTTTGATATCCATTTCATGCTTTTCATTTCAAGTGATTTCCTCAACAATTTCTTCAAAATATAATTGAGTGAAGAATAATATTTTTAAGTATAAAAAAAGGAAATATATGTCGAAAATAACAATAAAATTATAAATATATTTTAAGATTTACTCAAAAAGTTTCGGAAAAGTCAGGAATTGTGAAATATTTACACTTATTATTGGATTTGATTTAATATTCAAATTGAGAGCAATATTTAATTCTAAATTGACAACACTTTTCCTGTTGAGCCTCTATTTCTGTATAAATATGTCTTCAAAATTACAAATTGTATGACTATTTAAGTGTGTCGGCGCACATAAATGTTCCACATTTATGTTTAATACCATGACTTCAGACTTATTTTTTATTTGTTTTAATGTTTTAAATATTTAATTTAAGGGAAAAGAGATCCGCATTTACTTAGAATTGCATTCCATGAGACACATAAAAAAGATTTGGCCGCTAATCCGACGATAGTCTGTTAGGCGATAGCTATCATTTCAATATTTGGGTCAACTTTTCATTTACTACTCATTTAATGGCCCAATACCTAAAGGATGTCATCAAAAAGAGATTTTTTTTCCAAGAATATAACTTCTGAAATCAGATAAATTTGTTACTTAAAATTAGTAACTTTTATTCAGGAAAAGAGTTTTTACTTAAATTAACTCAAAATTAATGAATATCTCTATAATTGAAATTATGAGTCATTAAATTTAGTTATAAATAATTTATGTAAACATGATTTACATTTAATAAACTCTTAAACAATAACTGAAATAATTGTTTAAAACATTGTTTTGAGATATTGTTGTGATAATCGATGCTCTATAATATTAGCCGATATTTTGAAAAACATGTTTCACAACATTTGTAATAAAGAAAAGACATAAAACTCAGATTTTGACAATACATAAGACATAAGACTACTCGAAATAATGAACGAAACACTAATAAATTACCGAAACTATTCTCATATAAGATATCATTTACCAACGCTTTTATAAATATGTATTCAAGTGTTCAATATTTATAAAAATAAACTCATTTTTTATTGAACAACAAATATAATTGTGAAAAATGTCATTGCTTATTGTTATGTTTATTATTTTTAATTTCTCTGACAGAAATTCATTACCAAAATATTTAGCCCTACCTTTAAGTTGTAGCGAACAGAAAACTATTATTCATTTTAGAGAAGTTCATAGACTAGTTATGTGACCCTAACATCATTTACAAGTTATGAAGAATACACCGATTTTTTAATACTTATAATAAACATTCGAATAACAAAAGGCCTCAAAACAAACACTTAGCGCACGCTTTTGAGGAAACACCAGAAAGGAGTCCAAAACAAAACATTTTGTGAGCGATAGACTATCGCCGATAGCCTACAAAAAATAAGCAGTACTTCGGTTTGTATAGCGGTCTCCACCCCATAAACACATCGCAAATTGAAGCAGATTTGAAGCACAGGGAGACACAAATGTTAAAATTGGTGTTTCTCTGACACTACTAACTGACTTTGAAAATCCGGGAAATTATTTACAAAATTGCAAAAGAAGTGGTCATCTGAAGGCCATTTCAGTAAACCTTATATAACATACAGACCTCAAAGCTTTTCAAATGTGTTTTCTTTGAATTCAGTTATTGTTGTTTTTTATTATTATTTCTCGGATTTCAACCCCTGTTTTGCATTCTCTGAAAACGCAATAATAAATACGAGTTCTGGGAGTTTTTAACAGATGAGAATCCTGCTCTTTTTGTTGCATAGCTTTAGTTACAACTAAAATGTTTTATATTTCTTTGAAAACTTAGTTCTATTGAAACCAATTTATTGGTGAACAACACGAAAGTTAGATATGAGGAACAGAAGAGAAGAGAAGAGAACAGAACATTTCCAAATGTACAGAACATCAAAAAAGTTCCCGAAAACAGCAAAAAAGTTGTCCATCCGTTTCAAAAAACAATTATTTTATTTGGCGATAGTTTTCAAAAGGAGTTCAAAAAATAAAAACAAATGAACTTCAAATTGAGTAAAAAGACTTGAGATTATTGGCATATCAATGACTAAAAATGATCAAGACTAAAAAGACAATATTTCTTTACGAATAAATAATATTCATTTGACTTTGAATTTTTCATTTATAAAACTATCGATTATTTTAAACATCATTTAATAACTCATTATTTCAAAGGAATTTCAGTTATCATTCAAATATTTGATGAAATCCTTGTAATTAGAAATCAAATTATTTCTGAAATCAATAAAATTATTTTAGTTTTGATCTGAAATCTAATAAATTAAGGAATTAATAGTTTGATTCCTATTCTAAGGTTAAGAATATATTGATTGAGAAAAGAGAGGTTAAGGCTATTAAACAAATACCGAAATAGCCTTCGATCTAATGTTTAGAATAACGCCGTCAGACGTCTAATAAAAATACACTGATTTCTAATCTGACAAAACACTGAAATAAACCGTGAATTTCATGTAATGTCAAAATCAAGAACTCTTTTATAACAAATAATATATAACGAAAACAATTAAAAAATTCAATAACAAATCCAAACAGTAGTCTAAAAGTTTTGATTTTCTATTAAATATATTAAATGATTCAATGATTTATTTCGCGGTTTTTAATTTTGATGAAAACCTGAATATAAGATCAGTTTTTAATTTGTTTTCTGAAAAAAATCGCTCTAAAAAACTAAAGATTTTTGGAATAAATTAATGTAAAAACAGAAATAATTTATATTTTAAGGACAATAACTGAAAAATTATGTTATTTTTACGTCAATTTCAAAACAATCGCAACTTTTGATTAAAACTTCATTGCATTCCAGTATATATTTATATTATAATTGAAAAAGAATTGATATGGATTGTGATCAGCACAATCTCTTTTAAACTTCTAAGTATTGTATCGAGCAATATATCAACAGTCAGTCACTTTAATATACAATTTTGTGTTATACAAGGTTTTAACCAAAACGATTAAAAGATAAAATTCATTCAAATATTAAATGATTTAATGTTATGTGAATAACATTAAAATAATGGATAAGTTTTTGTTGAAAATATTATTTTAGAAGAATTTTAATGTAAAATAAGAGTAAATGTAGGCTTTATTTTACAATAATTTAAGTTTACTTAATTTAAAATGTTTTGCAATATTTCCAAACATTTACTAAATCTTTTTTTAGGATAATTTTTTAATAAACAATAAAACAAATTAAAGGCTTTATTTTAAGACTGCAATTAGAAAAAAATGTCAACTCTTTCAAGGATTTTGTTTTGTGAAATCTTCAAAAAAGGAAAACTGAAATGATTAGTCTGTTAAATGTGCTAGCTTCAATAATAATATATTTTCTTTCTATTTTTTTATTCACACAAATTAATTTTTAGTTGAGATGATTAAAAGCCGGCCAACACTTTCACAGAGTATAACAAAATAAGAAATTAAAAAAAATAATTCAATTGTATTGTATTGAAGAACTTCACAATAATTGAGGAAAAGTTTTGTTTGAGAGGGAAAGAGAGGGAAACAATTTCTCATTTCTTTCATTTGTCTGAATTAGAAGATTAAGTGAATTAAAAAAAGTAAATTTAAGAGACAGTCATTCAATTGTATCGCTAATGAACTAAATGTCAGATTAATGCCACGATTTGGTTGTGATTTGCGAAACTCTAACGGATTTTTCAAATGATTTATTGTTTGCTCAGAGGATATCTCAACAATTCTTGTGAGACATAACAAAAACATCGAAAAACATTAATTATTTATAAAAGAATAAAAGATTTATTTGTCTCCGGAAGTGAACTTTTTATTTAATTTCTTGAATTTAAACTTTTGTTTATTTTTTGAGATGTGTTTGTCTTACAAGTGATATACCTTTGAAACCATTTAATTATTTTCTCTCTCTTTAAATCTCGAAATACATTCACATAACTCCTGAGTTGAGGGCCTTTTTATTTCACTAAAATTTTTATTGAATTCAAAACAAATAAGATTTTGGCGTCTCTTTGAACCTCTTATGAAACAAAACTAGAAATCAAAGGATGTGTTATTTGCATGACTTTAACAGATATTATTAAACAAATAGCATTCTATTCCTGTATTTAAACAACAATCACGAGAATATGAAATTAATGATCAAGGGAAAATTTTAATTTTTTAATCGCATGAGACCTGAGAGTCATTGTGTGTTCTCCACCTGAGAGGAAGACCTGAATTCTTTAAGTATTAATATTGAAGTTTAATTGAAGTCACATAAAATCTTTTCATTTCTGATTAAAACAATACTTTAAAATGAATATAATTTTCAAATAAAAGTAATACAAATACTATCAAACGATATAAACATTTCGTTTTTTAAACAATAGTTTCAAAAGTGGATCATTTCATTGAATTGAAATTAATTGAAATGAAATTAGCAAACAATCAAAATTCACTAAAAATGATATTCATTTTAGGTTTCAATAAAAACAAATAACTTATAAAAGAGTAAAATTTTAATTTCGAATTTACAAAAAAACTGACTGTAATTACCAGGGTAATTAAATATGTCTCACTAAAACTTCATTATATTGGAAAACGTTATTCATTACTACCCGTTATTCCAGTTCTCGAGGAATATAATCAGTATTTCATTTTAAGGAATCATTATTTTTATTAAAATAGCGATAAAATACGAGTAAAAGAGTGTATATTGTATTCAAGTTTATATCCTTAAGAAGAAAAGACAAGAAATTGTAAAAACAAATTCTTAAACTTTTATTCAAAGAATGTGTTAATTATTAAGTAATATAAAGCTATCGATTGTTTAGAGTTCGCAAATGTTGTCTTATCTGAATGGGAAGTAAAACTGAAATGTCTGTCGACTACTTTATGGCTGAATAAAAGTTTCAAATATTTCAGAAGAAATAATTAATTATTTAATGAAGTGACTGGAATTTATTTATTCATGGTGAAATTAAATATTCTACTCATTATTGAAAAGCCATAAGAAATCACTAAATGGTCTCAAAAGGAAAACTTATAAAACAATCGGGAAATTCAGTTTCTTTTGAAATAATTGCAGGACAACTATATTACAGAATCAATAAGAGAAGACTGTTTTATCACTATTTGTAAACTATTGTAATGAAATGAAAGAATAATAAATTAGTTTATGTAAGAACAGCACATTATTCACATGAAAAATGTGAATACAATATTCAATGAATCACTGAATAACTTTTGGTTGACTACATGTAAAACTCTAAGCAATTATTTTCTACGATTTGTTTATTGTGTCAAAACTTACACTATATGTGAGAAAAACAACTTTATGTTCATAAGTGACACAACAAAAATTGAGACTCAATTTTGATTTCAGTAAATTCATTCTTCAATTATATTATAAATGCCTTTCACTCGATTGTACTGACATTTTTTCAGTCAATTTCATATTTTTAAACGAAATATAATATTTTTTTTGGATTAAAATCTGAAAAAATGGTTTATAAATGAGATATTTTCTAATAATATAGAAAAAACAGTAAATATATTGAACCCAAAAAAACTTAATTCAAAATCTGTCTAAAATTCAATACTTGTTTTTAGCCCTAAATTATTCATTAATTTGAGAGAAAATTACATTTTTAGTTCGAAATATATTATTTGATATTTTGTTATTTTCTTCGATATTAAATATCAAATATAAATATTCAAATAACAGGACTTATAATTGAGAGGAATTGATAGAAACAACACAATTGAAACTATGGGTATGTTTTTGCAAACATATTTCAATTAAAAATGAGGACATAATAATACCTGTGCGGAATCAAATCGATTTTTCAAAACACTTTATTAACATTTTTTATAGAACTGTTTTTAATATTTTCAAAAACAACAGCTCTTTTGAAAAATAGCAACAAATA
>JAQFZM010000509.1:0-30953 GCA_034695785.1 Galumna obvia
AATATGCACTGTATCATCTCAATCCCTATAAAAAAAAGTAGTTATTAACCAATGTCAATCAAAAATGTCTTTTAAAAATATAAATTTCATTTTAATATTTAATAGTTATCCATCAATATTTTTTCTGGGTATAGTATTATTTGCTGGTTTATATTTTCAAGCCATCAATTTAAAAATTATTATACTAAACTAACTAAGTCCAGTTGGAAAATCCTGGGATGTTTTTTGCAGACAAATTAATTTTTAATACTTGAAAATAGAGGTGCCTGGTTTAATTTCTAAAATAGACTATTATAAAATAAAAATCAGGCACCTCTATTTACTCGTATTAATAATTAATTTGCAAGCAAAAAACATCCCAGGATTTTCCAACTGGACTTGGTTATACTAAACTTTTAAAATAATTAATATTTTATTTCATCAATTGATAAATATACAGTCCGCAAATCTAACTGGGACAACAAAACTAACTCTAATTAAAAAAGTATTCGATCAAAATCAAAAATTTTGCACACATTTTCATCAACTCCCATGATTGTTAAATATAAAGTAATATTTTTGAAGTCAAATATTAGGGGATCTCAAAAAGTCTAAAAACTACTTTTTTTCTAATTATACAAAAATGTTACAAAATTATTTAATTCTGTTTATGCCATATTTAAGGGAATTTAAATACCTTCAAAATGATACCAAGATCATTAATATCGCTTTAGAATTAAAAAACAGTGATAAATTGAATATCAAAATTTTTAACAAAAAGTGATATCAGACCACCCTATTGAAAAATGGATAAAGTTTTTTCTTAAATATTTTGTGATTTTTCAATAGAATTTCAAACGAGGATGAAATTTGTTGCTTATCATTTTTTGATCACAATTAAGATAAACACGCCAGAGGGTATCAAACTTTAGATGATGTAAAACTAAAAATACAACAATTGTCAATTTTGACAATTTTGAAACCCTTAATATTTTTGTTAAAAAAATTAAACCTTATATTCATCAATCGGGGGAGTGTAAATATACGCGTGCAAAATTTCATTGGAATTCATCAAGCAGTTTAGGAATTACAGATTGTTTTTCTATCCCATTTAGATATGAGGTTGACTGTATGTACTTATCTTCGAATTATATTAAACTATAAAACAGTCCTCATTAATTTTAAAGTCAATTCTTAAGCAATTTTAGAAAAAAATACAAAATATGAAAATATGTTGTTTTTATGCATTTATTATTGAAATATGCATTTATATGCATTTATGCATTTTTAAACCTTGTGATTTGGATCCTTATTATATGATCAAGATAACTATCAATTCGAAACTTAGATATCTATGACCGATAAAAATATGCAAATGCATGGATTTTAATGCTTTATTTATGACTCTTTAACACACTTTCTTCTCAATATTATATTCTTCTTAATAAATGAAACATTTATTTATTAAACTTTAATATATTTTTATTTGAATAATTTCCTTATTATTTGCATTTATAATTAAATCCGGAGAAGTCGAGGACGCGAACCCTATCGATTGTCTCGACATCAAAATGAGTGGAATAGAAATATTGGGTTCAGTCGTTCTCAAACATCTCAAAGATATCCTTAAATCCCTCCTCAAAGATCTTATCAAACCTCTCATCAAAGGTCTTCACTGGGATATCATCAGAGATAGTTATTTTCGAAGATTTCCTCAAAGAAAGTGAGTAACCTTTGAGTGTTTATTCAAATAAAAATAGTTTTCCTTAAAATCTTATTATTTTATTCATTGAATTCACATTAAATTTATTAATCAAATTATTTAAATTATAGCAAAACTTATTTCAATTTTTCAAGAGTTATCTCAAACTTATTTTCAATTATTTTGTGTCAATAAATGAAAAATTCCGAAATTATTTTAAAACAAATCCTTTCGGACAAACAAACCATTGACTGATTTAAAATTAGTTTTGATTTTATTTTAATATTATATAAATGAAAACAATTTTCTTATTTTTATTTAATAATTTTCATGTTTTTATTAATAAAAAATGTATTTATTAAAAAAGATTATTCAATAAAAAAGATTTAGTGTTTGACTCAAATAATAGTTTTATTCAAAAATAAATACTTTTTAATCACAAGTTTTAGTAAAATTAGAGTTAATTTTGAATTGATTTCAAATTTAATACTATTTTTTATTATGTTTGAGGGCTCTCTTCTTGTCTTCCTTTCCCTTCTTCTCATTCAAACCCTTTTTCTTAACTTTTTGTTTGTCTTTTGGAGTGACTTTCGGTTTTACTTTAATTCTGTCCTTTGGTTTCTTATTATTGTTGACTTTGGGTTTGGGTTTGGGTTTGGGTTTAGCCTTTGGTCCCTTCCATTTGAAAATTTCACTTTTGACGGGTTTTAGTTCTTTGTTATCAATGATTATACTCTGAACTTCTGTCGACGGCAGGTCTGATATCAAAGAATGTGCTTTCAATGGTATGTCTGCCTCTGAATCTTCTGACTTGACCTCACCCTTCACACCCTTCACATCCCCTGTCTTTGTCTTTGAACGACTTCTGGAAAAACCAAATATTATGAGCGAAACGATTAAAATGAAGACAAAACTCAATCCGAGCCCTAAAACTATCGCTAATTCTGTGGATATTCCAGACAACACTTCAGAAGATGGGGTCTTATCTAACATTCCTGGATTTGCACTGTTTAATGTCGAGGCGTTCACTAGTGTTGTGGTTATAACCTCCATATCTGACACTTCTTCTATGGCCTCATTCTGTTCATTTGTGAAGTCTTCAAAATATGTTGTTTGGGACACATTTGTTGTATTCAACAACTTTTCAAACGAAATACTTGTCGTTGTATTCGTTTCATTCATTAATGTGGAAGTCTTTCTTTGAAACCATTTGCCAAACATTTTGTCAATTCTTTTGTATAACTATTAAACTGTCTTTAAGTGAATTTAAATTTCAAATAATTGAATGAATTTTAATTAATTAGTGATATCTCGCGAGAAATTGGTTTGTTTTAACAAGAATTACTTATTTTGAAATATTATTGGCTAATATATCAGATGTCCTTTTCATAGATATTGTAATATATAAGAGGAGAGATATGATCTAGTCAAAAGTGTGCTCTAAGGAAATTCATTGTTTTATCTCAAATCACTCGACAGTGAAATAAAATGAAATAAAGTGTTTTGAACTGAAGTTTTCCTTAAGTTCACAGTAAATGATTGTTGTCTTGCATTCAATCCTTTATTCAATTTATTTCTGTTTTAATTCAAATTAATTTTTTTGTGGAATAGTTTTGTTTAACAAAAAATAATTAATTTAATAAACCTTTGATTACAAAAGGTTTTAAACTGACTCGGATTATATCAATTATTCATCAGAGAGTTATGACATTCAATAAATTGTTTATGACTTTTGTTGTGTTGACTCAACTGTCTTTAAGTTTAGTCAATTGTCTGGAAGTTTATTATGAAAATGAAGTGTTGGAAGACATTCACCCAAAGGCCGACTGGAGACAAATCATAGGACAATTAGCCGGTCCAATTTGGTGCGGAACAAAACTCAGTGTAAAAGCGTTGTGGTGTGCCGGCACAAGTGCTTATGAGTGGCTTGAAATCGGAATTAAACAGACGGACCGCCGCTTCTGTTGTTATATGTTTGATACGAGTAGTTGTATTGCGAGCGCAGCCAAGAATATGTGCTCTCAGAAAGAGTACATTAAAATTATAAAACTTCTTAACCAAAAGAACGAACAGTTAATGTCTAACCGGTGCTCATCCTATGGCTATCTTTGGTATGACTGGAAGTCATGGAAATGTCGTTTCCCTTTCGTTCCAATACTTTTGACTATTATTTTTGTTTTGATAACTTATTTTCTGAATAAATATTTGTCGTCTAATCATCGAATCTCGAGGTCTGGACATCGTTTGGGTCGACAATAAAAGCCAACTCTTTTCACAATTTATATCAAATATTTATTAAAGACATTAACCAAAACAAATATTTACTGAATAGTCATTAAAATACATTAATTCCCGACACAATTACTAAATGATTCAAAACAAATATATATAAGTGGCTTGCTAATGTTATCTACTTAATTTTTTTGTAAAGGCAAACAAGGAGAAACAAGAATTACCAAGGAAATATACTTATTTCCAATTATATAAAATAAATATTATAATAATCTTTTAGAACTCAGATGGAATAGTTTTCCAAGATTAAAAAAGGATTTCCCAAGTTTATTTATATTGATCTAGAATAATTAGTTCAATAATATTAGGGGAAAATAGAATTACCAATAAAATCATCAAAAACCTGATCAGAAACACTTGTGTTTAATCGAGTAATTCAATTATTTGTTGTTTAATTGTTATCACTTTTCATATATTAATCATTTGATTAGAAAAAGGACTTAATGTTTACCTATCGATCGATTGATTCAATACTAGTGTTTGACATTTGAAAAATAGATTAAATTTTGAGTATTTCTAAAGCAAAGGTAAAAAGTGTTTCTCTAATTTATGAAAATAAGAGATTAGTAACATTTTGTTGATTTATATGGAATTGTTTTTCAAAATTATTAAAATGTGTTTATTCGTGGAAATACTTTTGCGACACAAATATGACTGAAATCGAAGACTAATTCTTTGATTAAAAAAATAGTTATTATAAATATATTTTTCAAATGAAATATAAATAAAATAAATATTTCAAAGAAAAACAAATAAAAATTCTAACATAAACATTATCAAGGTAATCTGCAACTAAAACCTGTACGGAATCAATTGCAAAAAAGCAAATTACCTTGGTTAATATTAAAATATTATAAAAAACATAAAATTATAGTTAATGTCAGTATTTGTTGGGAATCTTTCTATATCTCATTCGACCAAATATTAAGAACCCGATGACAACGACCACCAAACAGGCCATAACAATACCGGCAATGATTGGCACACTTTTACTCAGTTCCACATCTTTGGGACACTTTTCCGGAGTATTTAAGAACTCTTTTTGTTTGACATTCCTCAGTGAAGTATCTCTAAACACTTCCCACTGAATGTGACTCATTTCGAGGGATACGCTTTCGTTATATTTAAGAGTGACTCCACTCTTGCATTTGTAACTATACTTATCCTTAACAGTGAACTGATCCAATTCTTTGCGATCAGTAAAATTTAATTTGCCGTCCAGAATGTTATCTTCTTTAAGAACAGCATAAATATTTTCCACACTAAGAATGGTATGTTTATCGCTTAGAGCAAAATTTATGCCAAAAGTTGACAATTGACCATGGTTACCATCCCAGCTTAGCTCAAGTTTAGCATAACCATAGTCACCATTTTGTTCACAGATACCGCTTGAATTGTGAGGATTTTCACCCGGAATGAAAATACCACCTTTTTGGCCAAAATGTAATCTTGCTGAAAATGTGGCTAGCAAGCAGATGTTTTCCGATTCATTATACTTAATGGCCCAGGTCTCACCATAACAAGACAAACATAACTCTATTAGGATAAATATAAGACCAAGAATGCAATTCTTCATAATTCAGAGTTTATTATATGTTAAGTATTTTCACACTTTTATTGTTTATAACACTTTTTAAGACTACTTTTTAGTTAAGAAAACAATTCATTGAAGAGTTGATAAAAAACTTTTATTGAATTTATTATAATTATTATCACTTTTTATCAAATAATATCTTATTTTTTGATGATTCAAATGAAAATTATTAACACAAAAAACAGTATAAACACAATCAGAGAAGTGATGAATCAATTTTTGCAAAATTTGTTTTATTTGTGTTAATATAGTTTTCAATTGCAATGCAAATACTGAACACTGAAGACAAGGGTATTTTTTGAGACACCTTTCCAGTAGTAGTAGTAGTGATGACAATATTGATATTTAGGACAAAAAATACAGTAATTATATCACTAATGGATATTATCGTCCCTTTTTTAACCAAAAAATAGTGGAATAAAATGACACTGATATTCAATTGGATTATCGGTAGTTCTCCATGTAATCGATGTGGGCTTTCATTACACTAACACTTGTCTTAATCTCCTTTTTTAAAAACACAACAGTTGTGTTAATTGACGTCAAATATTTCATTAAAAAAGTAATGATTGAATGAAATATAGAATAAATAAAATGTGATTAATATCTCTTACAATACTATTAATAAACACTTATATGTAATGAGACTTTTTGTTTAACTTTTTCCTAGTTATCAATGGATTCATTTTTTCCAGGTTTTAACACAATTTTCTGATAAATTAACCTTTTATTGAATTTAGAGTAAATGAGAAGATTATATCTGAACTGAATAAAAAACAGGTTAAATTTGAACTCTCCTTTTAAGAACAGGATTAAATAGTTCATTATTAAGGATAGTCTTTAATATTAAGATACTTTTCTAATGAATATAAAAATTCATTGCTTTAGATTAAACTAAATAAGCAAATATGTTTTATAAACTATAAAATATAATTGATTACTTTATTTTACGATTTTTTTAAAATTTTAATAATGATTTTTATCACTACTTTTAAATAATAATAAGTAGTATATAGTTTAGTAAATAGTTTTGTTTGAATTCACCCCTTATTTAATTTCTTAATTGATTTAAAAGTCACTAAATATTAGTTATTTTCTGTTTATTTTAAGATATTTTCCTTTAATTGAGTCGAAGTTATAGATAAAAGAATAGTAAAGTTTATAAACTTTTTACTAAAAGTTTTAAATAACATTGAAATCAGAATTTATTTGTAAAATGAATGCTATAAATAAACTTAAAGTAATTTACTTTTAAAACAATTTACTCTTTTTATTTTTTTTTTTGAGTATATTTATTGAATAAAGTTTTAAATACTTACTGAATGAATGTTCAAACCATTGATATAAAAGTAAACAAATAAACTAACCTTTGAAAATATTTGCGATTCTATTAATACAACAATTTTGATATTTTTTGAGTAAAGTTTATAACATTAGACTAATTTCAATTTATTTTATGCAGAGAGAAATACAATTTAAATGTATCATAAAAGTTATAGTTTAGTAAAACGTTTTGTTTGTGTGAACGCATTTAATTTCTTAATTGTATTAAAATCATTAAATATTAAATAAAAGTTATTTTCGGATTATTTTAAAATATTGTCCATTAATACAGTCGAAGCCATATATTAAAGAATAGTAAAGTTTAAAACAAAAGTTTTAATAAACATTAAAATAAGAATTTATTATTTTCCTAATATTTATAAAATAAATACTTTAAAATCACTTTAAGTCTATTTTAAAATAATATTTTTTATTTCTTTAAAAAAAATGTTTGAAATTCTTTTTGAATGAGTGTTTGATTGATATAATAGTAAACAACTAAACTAAAAATGTTTTGAATTTGACAACAATTTTGATGTTTTCGAGTAAAGTTTAATATTAGACTAATTATAATAAACTTAAACTTATTTTATGTCGAAATAAATATAATATAAAGTAATCTAATTATCATTTAATAAATATTCTTAAGAATCTTAAGTAAGAATTACTAAGAATTCAATATTGAATTACAATACAATTGATCTGTTGTTGAGCGCATGCGTTAAGACATGAACTCTGTTGTGATGTCATCAAAGACTCAACGATTTAGTGAAAACTGAAAACCAAAACAAATCTAAAATAAATCAAAATTTAAATTAATTCTTATCTAATTTAATCAAATTAAGTATTGAAACAATGGCTGACGCAGAGGCGAAGGGTAACCAATTTCTGGCCGAAGCACAGAAGAAATTGAAGTCATCGCAGGGATTCTTCGGCGGTCTCTTAGGGTTTGTTTTCATTGAATCTCTTTTCGCCCACTTTTACAATAAATCACTTAAATTTGATTTTAGACTAATTTTATTCTTAACTTTTATTTATTTATTGGATTTAGTGGTGGTTCGCGTCAGGACGAAGCCATTGAACTGTATGTGAGGGCCGCCAACAGTTTCAAAATGGCAAAGAAGTGGAGCGGTATTTCTTATTATTACTTTTCATTGATTTTAACACTAAATTTAACTCAAATTAAAACTTAAACAACATTTAAGACAATCGTTTGTTTGAGTTAATAAATTATATAAATTAACTCAATTTATTTCTACACAACAGCTGCGGGCAATGCCTTCTGTGAGGCGGCGGCCCTTCACCTTAAGAACGGCAATAAACACGACGCGGGAAGTGCTTATATGGACGCCGGCAACTGCTTTAAGAAGGCCGACCCTCAGACAGCTGTGGACTGTCTCATGAAATCAATTGAGATCTATACAGATATGGGACGCTTTACTATTGCGGCCAAACATCACATGACTGTCGCAGAAATATATGAAACGGAATGCGTTGACATCGAGAAGGCTATTGTCCACTACGAACAGGCGGCTGACTATTATAAGGGCGAAGAATCGAATACCAGCGCTAATCGATGTCTATTAATAGTGGCGCGATATTCCGCTCAATTGGATAACTATCAAAAGGTTTGTCTTTTTATTTAAGTTAATGTAATTTATGTAATAAACTTATGTCTGTCCTAAAAGGCGATCGACATCTATGAACAGGTGGCCAACTCTTCGATAGAGTCACCTCTTTTGAAATATTCGGCAAAAGACTACTACTTTAGGGCCGCCTTATGTCATATGTGTATCGATCTATTGAACGCTCAGTTGGCGATCAAGAAATACGAGGAAATGTACCCTCAATTCAGTGATACCCGTGAATGCAAACTCGTTAAACAACTTTTGGAACGACTCGAAGAGAATGACAGCGAAGGCTTCACAGAAGTGGTCAAAGATTACGATTCGATCTCAAGACTTGACCAGTGGTTCACTAATATATTGCTTAAGATTAAGAAACAAATCGAAACCGAATCTGACATGAAATAAGACCATTTCTCGGGAGGTTTTCCATTGTTTTAGTTATTGTTTTCTCTTCTGATTTATTTCTCGATTTGTTTTTTAAGTCAATTTTTTGGAATCAATAAATTTTTAACAAATTTTTAGATTAAGTTTTTTGACTGAAGACTATTCAGTTTTATTCCATATATTTTTTTCAATATTTCTGTCAATTATTTAATAGAATTTGAAATTAATTTAAAATTTTTTGTTAAAATTCTTAATTAATTTCAAACGAATTACTAATTTTCAAACATATCTTTCAAATAATTTTACAAAAATTTATTAAATTAATGAAATCACCGGAACTATAATTAACTGAATATATTCTAAGAAATCATTCCGTAATTATAATCACATTTATTGTTAAATAATGTTTTTTTGAATGAAAACAAATACTATTTGAAAGTTATTTAAAAATATTATATAAATATTTATTTAATTTAAATATGATTTCAATCGTAAACAACGATTGAATCATTGGTTCAAATGCCGGGAATTATAAGTAAAATAAAAGCTATAATTAGTGTTAAATAAGTTAAATATCAATCAATTGTATGAATAATCAAATCTTTTAAATGTAATAATACTTAAAAATAACGTTTAGAGTAGTCTTTGATTCAGTTTTTAAGTTAATATTTGTTTTAATTAAAATAAATTCAAAAATAAAACAATAAATAAAAGACAATATTTTAAGTAATTCGCGAATAAATGTAATAAACATTTAAAGAATGTGCTAGATAACTTTTACTTATGGAAATTACCTTAAGATAAATGACCTGAAACGATAAGCTCTAGCAAATATTGATAATTATCATGCAAAATTATATTCAATAGAAAATTAATAAATGATTTGTTGGAATTTTACTTAAGGAATGATCAGAAAAATTGCATAAAATACAGATTCATAGTTAGAAACAACGACTACCTGTCCTTCAAATACATTCGATAATAAGAAATAATCAAAAAATAAAGACTTTCCTCATTTAAAAGAGGCTCCGATGAATAAACAATTTTATTAAGCAATCAAATGATCATTTTTGACCAAGTCTAATTTGTCCTCCATTTTATCTTTGCTCATAAAGTCACTGATAATGATTTTGGGCGCCGCAGACGACGGAAACTTAGGTCTGACAACTGTCTGAACAACAGATGCCTTTCGGGCCAAACGTTTGTAACACAGAATAGCCATTGATATAAATATCAAAGTTAGCGGTAAAAGTATTGCTATGACTGCCATTAGATAAGAGGCTGTTCTCAACCACCAAAACCTGTGCATTGAAGAAGAGTTATCGCTTTCATCGCTGGTGAATATCCACCAAATTATTGTCGGTTTAGGAGTGATATCGTTTGTCTTTGGCTGACATCCGGTGCCAATTAGGACCATATCATTGACACATTTACAGACTCCTAACCCGTAGTCAAAAGTATCAGTGTGTTTCTCAGCGCATTCAGTATTCGTGTCCATTGCCTGACACTGTTTGTCATAAAGACAGGTGTCGTTTATACTAATTGGAGGCATACAAAGCCATTCCTCGAATTTTGTGTCCATAACCTGAACGTATTGAACGCCTGTCAAGTAATCGACAGAACACTGACAGGAAGGACCGCCATTTCGACCAGAATTCACACAAATCATGTTTTCCCCGCACTGAAGATCATTATCACAGCTCTGGTCAATACCTCTGCCTTTAATTAAAATTCTATAAAATAGAAATTCCTTAACAAATGACAAACCTTTGAAACCCTTCATAAAAGTATAGTCAGTGTTAGCAACCCATCCATCCTCGCCCTGAGTAACACCGGTGAGGTAATCACTTACAGAACAGGATACTTTCATATAACTGAGCCCATTTGTCACCATTTGTCGCCCCATAAAATCCAAATCAATATCAATGGAGTGCCAGCAATGAAGTCGTTCCATATCACAGGTGCCGTTCGAGGCATAGACGTGCTCTGATTGTGAGTTCCAATCAAAGATGGGTTGAAAGAAACGCAGATTAGTGTCCATTTCATCGCTATCGTCGCCATCGCCGTCACATATTTTTGCACTGCACTCCAATGTCTGATATCCACCCTTTCGAGTGCTCACGAAATTCGGGTTCAGATAAACACAGATTTTGGGTGAACTCTGAGTTGTCTTTTCCGTCGGTGTTATTGTCGGAGTGATTGTAGAAAGTATTTCATTATTTGCGTTCTTCTCTTCGTAGTCGTAGTCATTAGAGACTTTTCCTGAGCTAATAATAACCACAAAATTCAAGACTATTACTAAAATTAATAGTTTTCTCAACATTTTATGAAATTCTTATTGAATGAAAACTTAATTTCTTATGAACTTAAGTTCTTCTCTAAGTATTTAATTTAATATTGATTTTTATTAAATATTTCTGAAAGTTTTTTTATTCATTTAACATTTAATAGGATAACCAAGTTTATGCCATTTAAAATCAATAATTATTCCATTTAACTTCACAAATATTTGGAAACTAAATAGTCTTGATGATATTAATTTATAGACTATCTCAAAATTCATATCAAACATTAAAATATCATTTATAAAAAGAGTAGCTTGTTAAAATTCTAATTAGTATTAAATATTCTATATAAGTTAATGGTCTATATTTTAAATATTTAATTTGCTGGTTATCCCCTTCAGAACAAATCAAATGTCGATTAAAAGGCAACTCATCGTTGGTTTGCATTAAATTTATATTATTTATTGATTAGAATTAAATGCTTTCTCACGAAATTCATTGCAAATCATTTCTAATAATATTTTTAATATTTGCCTAAAAAGCGATAAATAAGTCCTTTATATCATTGAATGAATGAAAAATATAAACAATATTTAATTAAATGATAAATTATGAAGAATTATCTAGTAAACATTAATAAATAACAAAATATTTAATATAAGAGCCTTTATTAAAGACTTTACATAATTATAGATAATTATTATTTATAGTAAATATGAGTCAATTAATTTCAATGAATTCAAATTTTTTTTTAATTCAAAACATTTTCTGTTTAGTTGTTTACAATTATATCAATCGAATACTCATTCAAAAAAGTTTTTCAATGAATAACTTTTTTAATATAAATAAAAATAAAATTGTTTTAAAATTAAAGTGTTTATAAAGCTTTTTATAAAAATGTCTAACTTTAATGTTTATTAAAAACTTTAGTATAAACTTTTCTAATCTTTTATGGCTTCGATTGAATTAAAGGAAAATATTTTAAAATAAATGGAAAATAACTATTATTTAGTAATTTTTAATCCAATTAAGAATTTAAATGAGGGGTGCATTTAAACAAATCTATTAACTATATTCTCATTATTAGCTCATTTATGTAATTTGTGCTATAATTCAATTAAAGAATAGATAAATATTCTTCAAAATTTGAAGTCAATCGAAAAAACACAACTTTTGCCACATTTTAAGGATAGTTACTAATCAACCAAAACATTTAAAGAAATAAAAACGATTTTCCCTCACTTTTCACATCTGTTTAAAATATTTACAAAATGTTAGGAACAGATGTCTTGAAATTAAATGAAGAATTCATTTGAAATGAACTCATTTTGATTTCAAAACCAAATTTGATTTAAAATATTTCAAAATCTCTTTAATTCTTAAATTCATTTCATAACAGAATATAAACAAAAAGTTTACAAAAAATAAATCACAAAAATTCTACTAAACTTCAATGTATTTTTTATATACTTTTTTTTAAAGTCGACACAATCTTTACAAACCTTTACTTCACGAACGACTTACCAGTTTTAGTCGGACAACTAATCGACGAAACAAACTTACCTTTCAATCAAAAGTTAAGTAAATAACGAATTGTTGACAAAATTAATCAAATTTTCAGTCAAATGTTAAACAATTTTAGAAAATTTTGGTCCGAAATACGAGTTAAGAGAATTTAACACAAATATAAAAAAAAGGTTTATCCAGTATTAGGGCACAGAATATCCTAAAACACTGAGTGCCTGATTCCGATCTCTAAAGAAAGCGTCGAATAAATGGATTAAAAATAAGAGATTTTGTTTAGACTTCAGATATCCTTTGGATAGAAAACACATATTAACACAAAAAAGCAATTCCTGGCGTTAAAGCGATCCTTTCCTAAGCAGTTCGCGGCTATGGTTTTCACAGATCCTAATAAAAGCGTCGAATCCTATGGACATTCCAATGGAGTGGTGAATATAAGTACCGACGCATAACACACACTCCTATTGGCATTTGAGCGGCAATTGTCGGCTAATCCTTAATTGCGGGTCTCCTCTTAAGCAGCTGTTCCTTATTTGCACAGAATGTCTCCTCAAACGGTTCCTCCGAATTGTAATTCCTATCGATTTGAGGTCAGAGTCCGGCACTATTAGAGCGACCAATTAGTCGGTCGTTCGGTTCTCATCGCACTCCTAATGTTTGGCACTAAATCGTGAGCGCAATCCTAATGTCATTATTAATCCTATTCCTGTTCATTGCGCTGAGGAATGGTAGGCATGCATTGCACAGACACAGAGGCAAACATTGTTTTCTCCTAAAAATAGTTATTAAAGTCATTTTAGAAAATATTTCGTCAAATATTAAGATTCAGTTCAGGACTAAAATCACTTTTGAATCTCCTCTTCAGTAATGGTTTTCACACAAAAATTGGCCAAAAATTTATTCAATCATTGGTTTTATGATTCAGTCAATCATTAAATGTGTCACAAATGGTTGGATCGGCTCTTCGGCAGAAAGCAAGTCATTTGCACAGAATAATCGAATGATCCCTTTATATATAAAGTGAATGTTTATGACAAGTGATTAACAGTTTTTTGTTTAACACTTAAGAGAGAAAAGAAGAAATAAAAATCAATTAAAAACATTAAATCATTATTTTTTAGGGCTTTTCTTTACAAACACTTTAAGCACTCATTCAATCGTTTCTTTCATTAATTAAATTCTTGAATATAATTATGAATTGCTTTCCGAAGAAGTATTTCTTACGAAAAATAAGTGAATATATGTTTAAGAATAATATGAAGAGAAGAGAATAAATCGTTAATTAATAGTTTAAATACAAATAATTATAGAATTAAATATCGATTGAATTAAATTCAATTAAATGAATAATATTTTTGTTTTGAATAACTACTTGTTATCAAAACTTCTAATAATAATAAAATACAAATTTTCTAAACAAAAAAAGCAAATAATTATTGGATTAACTCATAATTGATAACAAAACTCGAGTCTAATAGAGTTAATGGACTCTAAATAAATCAAAAATGACTTAAAACTAAATAATAATAAATCGATAGAAAAACTAATGAATATAAGAAACAAATATTAATAAAAAGAAAAAAATAGTAATGAATTCAAACAAAACTAGTCTTTAGATTTGAAATTCTGTTAATATTTATAAAGAATTATTGCTTTAAATGAAAAACTAAAGAATAGTTTAATTGTTTTGTTGGGAGTAATTCTTTTTAAGTGATTCATTTGTTTAGGGATTTAGTAATTAAAATACCGAATAATCAGTTCCTGAAAATCAATTGTCTGTCAGTTCCACTTCTTCTGTGGACATCTGTGTCTCTGATCCGAAGCGGACAGTCATCCAATCAATTGTGTTCTCATTAAAAGGTAGTGTTTTGTTTGAATATAGTGTCTGACGATTAAAGACGAGTAAAGATCTGTTGCGACACAAATATAAATGAATTTAATATTGTTTTTAAGCGAAAAAAGTGTTGAAAATTTATTGTTTGTTGTGCTTCCCATCAGTCATTCCCTTCCATAGAATAGTGACCCAAACAAATGTCAAACTATTTGGACAGAGATCTCGATCTTGAATGTGATCGAGACCTCGAACGCGAACGAGACGGAGATCGGGAATGATTGCGCGCAGGACTATATGTTGGAGAGCCGCGGGTCCGACGCGGCGGAGAATAAGAACGAGAACGGCTTCGCGAACGACCGCCACTACTTCCGCCATAATCTTCACGCACTCGAATGTACGCCACTTCACCCTAAATGTAGACAAATATTTTGTTAGTAGACATCATATGATTGTAAATAAAATTAAGCACATCTTAAATAAAAATGAGAGAACAGTCCTCTTAAGTATAATCACTTCATTACTTACTTCATGAGATCTGAATCGGGAGTCGTCCAACTTTTTTACCGCATATTTCATGTCTTCATATCGTAAAAACTCGACAACTCCTGTGCCGTCTTTGAAGACATCTGCATAACACACATCCCCGGCCTCACGCATGTGATCCTTGAGGTCCTGCCACGAACCGGTCGGTGGAAGCCCTGAAACAATACAACACAAAATCATTAGAAAACCATAAAATACTTGAAAGAAATCCAATACCTGAAACAGTGACTCTGTATTGGGAACGTCTAGCGGGCGGTCCTCTGCCGCGACTGTCCCGACTACGAGAGCCTCCAGAAGTGAAGGCACCGCCCGGTCCGCGCTCTTTACCTCTGGGAAACTCAACTCTCAATTTGTATCCGTCGTAATCATAACCATCTCTCGAGTGAACCGCGTCTTCAGCGTCTCTGAGGAATACAAATGAGATATAATTAAGAGTCAGATATGAGTCAAATGAGACAATTAATGGTGAGTGGATACAAGACATACCGGGAATCCTCGAACTCAACGAAAGCAAAGGGCGGACCTCTTCTGTTCTTGAGATCAATGAACGATATTTTACCAAATTTGTAGAACAAGTCTTCAATATCTTTGGTTCGTATGTCTGGCGGAAGGTTTCCCACATAAATACGACAATCGTTTCTGTGCGACATTAGGTCTTTCCGTTGGCTGACACTCAGCACCTGATCTGGCGGTCAATCGATTGACTCAAACAAAACACTTGTCTTTTGTTTGATTTGTTTTAATGTTTGTTTTGAATCAAATGAATCAAAACCAAAAAAACAAATTATTTTTAGCACTTATTTGGACTCAAATCACATAAAAATAGAAACGAAATGAAAGAAAATGTGTTCTTCACTCTCAACAGCCTTTCACTCAATTATAGGCTAACACTCAAACTTCGTTATTAGAAAATTATTAATTTTTAAATTGGTTTCTATAAAACCAAAATTAATTCAGTTTAGAGTAATACTAATAATTGTGTTCTAATAAAAATTAAATAAATTATAGGAGAGATTAATTAAAGTAAATTATTAAATAAATAAATTTATAAATAGGTTTGACTGCAATCATAGCTTATCAGCAGTCATTGTGTGAAAACTGATTGAACGCAAGCGCTAAAAGTCATGTCCTTTGCTTTCTTTGATTTATATTTACTTAACAAACACTGTTACAATTAGGGGGTATAAACTAAAGAAAGGATTACCATAAGATTGTGGGCACTGAATAGTGCCAATAAAAGTAATGCCTTTTATGAATACTTATGAATGAATGAGCACTTTATGCGACATCTATTGAACAGAACCTGAGTTTGAGTTGAAACAAGTTTTCAAACTTTTGAATTCAATCAAAAGAATAAAACAAATTAAAGTGAATTAACTTTTTATTAAATTTTATGTTTAAATAATTTTACGATTAATGCAAACAAATTTTAATTAAGTTGTGGTCAATATATTAATCAATTAGAGGTATAATTAGAGAAAACTTTGCAAACATTTTCTTCTCTAATTTGAAACATAACTTTTAAGTAAATTTTGTTGACAAACAACAGTTAAATATATAAATTATTGTTAAATCTTTGATTTAGTTAAGGTTCTGGAGAAGTGCACGAAACAGAATTTGGTTTAAAATGGCTTTTCTTGTATTTTCTGAAAATCGGACTAATTTTTTCATATCTGAGACCAAACATTTGTGACACTTCTCTTGCATTGAAACCACTTTTGAATTGACTAATAATAAGTTCTTTCAAATCGTCACTAATTTTTTCTGAAAGCCTTTGCGAGCCGTAAGTGTGAAAAACCTTTAAATGTTTGCTTAGATTTTTGGCTGAAGTAAAGATCTTTGAACAGATCCTACACTTCTGTTGAATCATCAGATGATAATTGCGGTGAAGTGTCAGCCAATTAAGTGAATCACAACGAAATGAACACTCTTTGCAGCCGTATTTCAGTTTGCGATCAAATCTAAGTCTTCGGTGAGACATCGAGTATAGCAAATGTGAGTCCAATTGTTCCCTAAATTTGAAGACAGAGTTACACCGTTTGATCGGACATATGAACCCCGATTTGCTTTTAATTAATTCTTTTGAATTCTCATCGTTTGTTGAATTCAATACTCGATTCTGAACTGATATCTGATTTATCTCTTCATTAAATTGAAGGCATTCCTCCTCTTCTTTTAACTGAATTTCAATGATGTCTTCAATTATGTTATTGTCGTTTAAAAAGTCTTCGTTTGTGTTATTAAAGACAAAATTGTAAAACCAATTGTTCTCATTGTCGAAGAGGTACTCATTGTTTGTGTTTGTGATGTCTTCCACCACTTCTTCGATGATATCATTTTTAGTCTCTATTTGTAACTCTATTTCATTGTTTTCATTGCAATTCTTAAACAGATTTTTGTATTCAATTTCCAAATCATTTAGAAATTGTTTTTCTTTTAAATCCAAAACGTTTTCAATTTTAGTCTGAATTTCGTTTAAAAATATCTTATATTTGAGTGAAGTCTTAAGACATTTGTTGGCAAACATTACATTACTTTTAAGTCTTAAATTTTCTTCATTTAATTCAATGAATTGATTGCGATTTGCGTTCAATTGTGAGACAGAAATAACTTTATTTTCCATTAGTTGTCGTCTCAAGTCTTCACTCAATTCGTCGCAAATGTCTGTTATCTCAAGAGTTACGTTTCCACTCATTTATGATTCATTAAAATAATTGAAATCTAATTAAATTCAATTAAAATCGAATAATATTTAAGTGAAAACAAGTTTTAATCATAAATAAAATGCAAACAAACTGTAAGTAATTGTTGTGTCGATCGATAGACAGCGCTTTCAAATTCTTTAATATATTCTTAACTTTGTTTTCAAAGAATTGTTTTGAATGACTCTTAAATGACTCTAAAATTTAAATTTAAAAAGTCTTACAAAACTAGTTTTAAATCTATTGTTTTCAATCACTTCTTAATAAAGTTTATAAATTTATTTTTTAATTATTATTATTAATATCTAAATAACTTATTTTCTATTTCTCTTTTTACGAAATGAAACTATATTTTGTTAACTAATATTGAAGTCAATACTTATATTTAAGATATGTTTTCATTAGATTTCATATCTTTTTGTAAATTATATTAAAATATTGTATTTAATAATTGAATTCATTTTTAATAAAAGATTTTATTTCTCTATAAAATATATTTCTTTGACAGCACTGAATATAAGTCAACTATTCGTTTGTCATGAGTTCATAAAAGAGTACAAAAATCTGTTTCCTTGCATTTTCACCTGTTAAGGCTTCCTCAGGGGTCGAAACCGACACTGTATTGTCATTGAATTCGCGCCAAACTTTTTAGAGTTAGAGAATCAAACATAAAGTCAATCAAATGAGAGTTAAAAGAGAGAGTCATACCACCATTGATCAGTGCATATGCAAAGTAATGTCCAACAAACATTGAATTTCCTCGGTGATGGATCACAGCATAGAGTTGATAAATCGCTTTTTCTTTATCCACAATCGCTGGATGAACGTACGGAGACAGGTCAAATGTTTGAGGGAAGTCAATATCAATATAGTTCTTGTAATATTTATCCTTTTCGGTTCCAGGTAATGTCTGGTCAAACATGGCCCTTTGAATCTGAATGACCAAGATCGGTGGAAATCTATAAAACCTTTGATAGCATTGATAGGGTCCCTTGCATTTTATGCATGTGTATCCCCTATTAATAGATGTGTCAATTAGTGTAAGAGACATAGTATTGAATTACACATGTGTTCTAGGTCCATGCCAATTATTACGGAAATATCCATCAAAAGTGTCTGCCTCTTTCTCAAGATAGAGTACTACATTCTTTTGACAAACTTCAGGTACGGTATGAGTCTAAACCAGATATCACTTATATCAGACAAAAGTGAGAATATGGTTCAGACTTACGTTATCACAGCGTTCACAACGATATTCTTGAAGAGGCATATAAGTGAATAATTCGAAAACCTTTGATGTGCCACCCCTTTCATCTAAGTGCTCTTTCCATTTACCTGCAAAAGTCCTGATCTCATTAGTCTCTTCACTTATTTCTGTTGATGGATCCGGTCCAGTTATTTCTGGAAGAGGAGTATATTGTCCCACTCGTACCAAGTCTTCCTCCAAAAACCTGATTAGACTATTGTAGAATTCCGTTACGTCATGTTGTTCGTGAAAATCAGACATCATAACATTCATAGGCACATCGCCCCGCCTACATAACATGCTTCTGAGAGGTTCGGTTCTGACAGCACTCAATTTGTTTGACCACATCATACACACAAGTTGTCCGAAATAATAAGCGACATAACCCATAGGGGTATTTTTAATGAATGTGATGTGTTCTCGAAACTGAGGGGCTGTCATCATATGAAACACACTTTAGAAAAGGTTAACATTTAAGTGAAAATCTATTACAGAGAATGTAATTGCGAAGGGGTTTGGTCTGGTACAAGCACTGAAGCACAGAGTTCATATAACAGGTGGCGCCTAAATTGACGATTCCTGTAAATCCAGGGTCACGTTGATTCAATTCTCGAGTCCGGTTTTCTTCTTGATCTTGTGCTGCAGCTGCCATTGGAGTGATAGACAAGGGTTTGGCTTCTTTTGATGTTTTTGATGAGAGCTTTCCTTTAGATTTGAGTTTAAATTAAATAATTAACGGTTTTATTAAAAGTATTATTGAATATAAGTCTCAATCAGTTTATCCTTTGAGATGTATTTCATATTTTTTAACTTTAATTTTATATTCGCGAGACTTTTGACAAAATAATCCCTAAAATTTAAAAATGCAATGAATTAAAAAAGTAATTAAAAATAATTTATTCAATTTTATTACATTTATTTCAATTACAGTCAAACTTTCTTTTCTTTAAATCAAATCTTTTGTCTGACTTTTTATTATTTATTAAATTCAATACTCGAATGGATGTCGAAAGGGGTTCACTAATATTTAATTGAAGGCATTCTTCTTCTTCTTCTTCTTTGAGATCTGTTTCATCGATGACTTCAACTTTAATTATATTAGTGTCACATAAAAAGTCTTCATTAGAATAATTTAAAACATCCTCTGAATTGATTTTTTCAAAGTTTGTGTCATTAAAGATGTGTTCGTTTGTAGTACTTTCGATGTCTTCCACTTCTTGTTTAATTACAATACTTTTGGTCTCTATTTGTGATTCTTTTTCATTGTCTTCATTGCAATTCTTAAACACATTTTTGTATTCAATTTCCAAATCATTTAAAAATTGTTTTTCTTTAAAATCCAAAACGTTTTCAATTTTAGTCCGAATTTCGTCCAAAAATTTCTTAAATTTTAGAGAAGTCTTCAAACATTTATTAAAATATATTAAATTATTATTAAGTCTTAAAATTTCTTCATTTAATTCAATGAATTGATTGCGATTTGCGTTCAATTGTGAGACAGAAATAACTTGACTTTCAATTAGTTGTCGTTTAAAGTCTTCACTCAATTCATCGCAAATGTCTGTTATCTCAAGAGTTGAAATCTTTTCATTTTTTTCATCTATTTTTGAGTTATAAATCACTGGACTCTTAACTAAATGTTTTCTCAATTCTTCACTCAATTTTCCAAAGTTGTTATTCATTTCAAAAGTTAATACCCTTTTATTAATTTACTCTTAAAATAATAATCATTTAAAAACAAAAGTTATTGCTTTCAATCAAAACATATGATTGAATGTAAACAAAGTTTAATTGATTTTAGTTTCGATAGAAAGCGCTCTCAAATTCTGTGATAAAAAAACATAAATATAATAATTATTTATTTATTTATAATAAAAATTTAAATTCAATTATTATTATTTAATAAAATCAAATCAAATTCTTTAATTAATTCTTTATTAATAATTAATAAACAAAAGAATTTAAAATCAAAATTTTATGAAAATATATTAAAATAAATATATTTTAATAAAATAAGTGTCTAATAGTGGATGAGTTTCGGCCAATCGATGTGTATTTCCTAATAGAAAACCATTAATTAATTTAAATCAATAATTAAAAAACATATTAAAAGATAGAATACCATAACATCGAGTAGTAGTATATCTGCAGAACAGTTGCCTAAAATAGAGGCTAAATTGGGTTGTGTGCGACCCAAGTCTGAGTGAACAAATTCTTTGATATAAGTTCCGGCCTCTGCCGTCAAATTTAGTTTAAACAAACGATCCAAATAAGTCCTGTGCTCTTCTTCTACATCTGCTTCACAAACTCTTTCGACCCATAGTTTATAGATCTGTTTCGGACGCGTAGAAAGTGTTCTCCGGTGGAGGACACGGATGGGTGTCTTCTGCTCAATGACCAGATCGCGAGTCTCTTCTAAAAGTTTGATATCATCTTCAGTGAGGGCTCGATTAAGACAACAGAGCGCCTGATATGTCTTTCGTTTCTTAGTCTCACCATCTTTGAGGTCAGAATGAATGCTATCTTTGCTGACAATCTGTAAGTCTCTAACGGCGACGTCTTTTTGTGAAGAATTTATGTCACACATTATCTTCAATAACTCTTTTGGATCAAATGAAGTGATTCTTGGATTAAAAACTTCAAAAACAAAAGGTCTTCCGGTGCCTAACATCCGGACATCGACGTCTTCCCGACCCGAAGAACTGAACTTCATTTGATCGCAAACGATATACTCTTTTATTTTGTCCTGAATTATGTCCTGAACTGAGGACTCCATTAGTCTTTGGTCGTCGAGAATCCATGGCGTCTGAGAAAGGGTTCGGCTATACTTCATATATCTTCCGGCGATATATATGGGACTATTGGTTAGTTTAATAAATGAGAGCTGACAGTCCTCTTCAGGTGTAGTGATTGGCCATTCATTCAGTACTGATTTCTCAATTGAAGAAAGAGCTCTAAGAATGGATGACTGGTTTAGGAATGACTTATTCATTGATTTCTTGCATTTCTTCGGGAAAAAAGACTTCGGACTTAACTCATAAAAGAGTTGACATTCAGAGTCCGATTGGTTTTGATTGAACTCTAAATTTATTTGAAACAAAGAGTTTATATCAAATGGTTTGTCATTTAGTCTCTCTTCTAATCCATCGATAAGAATAGTTCTGAAGATATCTTTGACCGCAAAAATTAACTTAAAATCAATCGGTTTTTCATCGAATTCGTTGATCTTTTCTTTTTGGTGTTTATCACTATTTTGTAGATAATTCTCAAACTTTTGAATCAATAATTCATTTCTTAAAGTTATGGAAACCGGTATTGAAATAAATAATTGAAATGAACTGAATTTATGCTCACATTTGTCACCATTTAAGAAGTCAACCAATTTATTAATCACTTCATCACAATATAAATCATTTAAAAGATTAAGACATGAAAAGCATCTGATTTTAGAAACAATAACTTCTTGTAATTCACTCTTTATTTCAGTTTCACTCAAAACTATTTCAATCAATTTATCCGACGATTCCTTATATAAATCAAAATGTTTGACATTTGAAAACCTAAGCAAACACTTAACACATAATTTTATTTTGTATTCAAAACAAAACTTAATTAAATTAATACCAAAATTACTCTTAATTTTATTCATAATTAAATCAAAACAAATTTATTGTCATTTGTTTACAAAACTATGAAAAGCGTAAACACGTGTTTGAAATGCATATTATAAGTGCTTTACTCATGAGATGGCGCTCAAACCTAATCACCTCTTTTGGTATATCCAAGGTTTTCATAATAATAACTAATTATATTTTAAATATTTAATTATTTCTGCAAAAGTAACCATAATTAAACAAGTTATTCTAGTTCTAAATTAGCATACATCGTCACCATCTGTAATTGTTACTTAAAATAGCAAGTTTAAACCGAATTATAAATTAGCTTGCATACACCGCACAGTTTGCGATATCTCTGTTTCATACAATTTGTTATCATTTAATAATCGTATGACTAAACATTAAAAGACAATTTATTTTAGAATTAATCCAGTATAGATTTATTTGCAATTTAGGCATAATTATCCTTGTTTATTAAGGTGCTAGATCATTGTACTCAATATATGCGTCTAATAGTGAGCTAAAAGTTATTTAATTTCATATAAATAATGCATTCAAAGGACAACATATCAAATGTGGTTCTCTGGAGACGACCAATAAATACCATTTTTTATGCCATTCGTGAACTCATCTATCAATTCATTAGAGTAACCAAATGGTGAGTCAATCAAATCAATCAAAACTCAATACTTTTTCAAATGTGTTTACATTCACTGATTTTTTTAGTGAAAAAAACTTTCAGAAAATTAGACTTTTTTTCTCTTTATTTTTATGTTTTTAAATAATTATTTTTTGTTTGTTTTTAACTTAAAATTAATGAATGAATTTCTACTTTAACTCTGATGTGAACTCAGGGTTTTATGTCATACCCGGACATGTCTTTCACTATTATTACTGATAATTGTGTTGACCGGCGTTTCATATATGGATGGACCTCATCAGAGATGGTTAACAAAATTTAGAAAAGAGTTGTTGTGGTGTCTCTATTGGTGTGGACTCGGAATACTGTCATCCGTTGGTTTGGGCACTGGTTTACATACATTTCTTCTATATTTAGTGAGTATTTTAATAATAAAAAAATTTATATTTCAAACTCTTATGACATATAATTAGAGGTTAACCCAAAAGAATCGTCAGTTGTCTTAACTTTTGATGTTTTGCCAGAAATTAATGACTAAACAATCGCTTCATTTAAAGAGCTTTTTATGAGACTTTTATTTGAAAAACTGAGGATAACTTCTATTATTTAATTACTTAATTGAAAGTAATGTCAAAATTATATTTAATGAAAATGTCCCCTCTTTTAGGGCCCACACATTGCATCGGTAACATTGGCTGCATATGAATGCGATTCGCTTGACTTTCCTTCGCCGCCATATCCTGAAGAGTATGTCATCTAATTTTATAACAACAAAATCATATGATTTTTTTTGGATTCATTCCCACTATTTATCAAAACTTTTATCTTTACTTTAAATGAGTGATGAAATATATTTCAATATTTCAGAATCTTATGTCCGGTTACCAGAAGTGGCGCTCAATTAATGACTAGTCCTGTAAATGTATGGTCAATAATGTCCAAGGTACGACTAGAGGCGTTTATGTGGGGCGCCGGCACTGCTTTGGGTGAACTGCCACCTTATTTTGTGGCCAGAGCTCACAGACTCGCCGGTGAAGAGGAGGAAGAGTTAGACCCAGATTTGGCTGAAGAAATAACATCCGGTTCTCACTCAGCTGTGGAACGCAAGTCATTAGCCCAACGAATGAGGGCTAATATGATTCATTTGGTGACCAGAGTCGGCTTTTTCGGTATTCTCGGCTGTGCTTCAATACCGAACCCACTTTTTGATTTGGCCGGTATTACGTGTGGCTACTCTTTGGTGCCGTTCTGGACATTCTTTGGGGCGACACTCATAGGAAAGGCTATAGTTAAAATGCATATTCAAAAGCTGTTCGTAATCGTAGCCTTCAATGAGAATTATGTCGAACTTTTCGTCAAAAAGAGCCGGTATTTAATCCTTTCCTCTGATAGAATCAATTTATTTAAATTTGATTTATCTTTAAAAAGGAATATTCCATATTTGGGACAATACCTTCACGAGCCTTTACGTGAGTTTCTCATCAAACAGAAGAAGAGTCTTCACAGGGGATCAGTTAAACAGGCGGTCAAAGTATGGATTCTTTTTCATTGAATTTTATTTAAAGTTTGGTTTTGATCTTTTCTTAGGAAAGTTCGTGGCTTTCAATGATATTCGAGTGGATCGTTATCTCAATGATAGTATACTTTTTAGTCTCAATAATCAATTCAATGGCACAGAACTATCTAAAGCGTAACCTCAAGAAGAATAAAGAAGAGAAGAGTCAACGACTCGTCAAAAATTCTAATCATATAAAAAATGAATGACTTATTCTTAGCCAAAGATTTAGTTATTTTTTCTAATCTTTTAGTTTTATTTCCGATAAATTATTTTATGATTTAATATTTCACTCAATTTTTTCAATCATTTATTGTTTAATTTGAAGAAAAGAATGAATTCTTTCATTCTTTGAGAGAAACATATTTTTGTTATTAGTTTTTATAACTGAATTCATTATTTGTTTATTTAATTAACTTAAATGACATTTAAATTGTTTTGTCTTTGTTTGACATCCATTTTAGGAGAAGACGTCCTGTTTTTATCGATACTAAAGAAAGTATTAAACAATTGATTCGATGGACAGTCAGTTGTGATACAAATTCAGTGATTTTTTAAAACTATTGTTTCGTTAGTTTTGTTTGAAGTTCTCATTAATTGTAACTTATTTTTGGGAAAATTCCCACTTTTTTGATACATTTTCCGAAAGCATTCTATTAATTATGAGTCTATTTAACTGAAAATTGAATTTATTTTTGTGTTTAATCTCTTTTGTCACCGATTTTTGATACGAAAACTTCTCTTCACTTAATTTTTAATAAATAAAAAATGATTATCACTTTTTTAATGAAAATATTATAATTTAATAAAAGGGTTAAACAAAACTTGCAAATGAAGACTAGATATATTTGAACTAATTTTAATAAATTTGAATAAAATACAATATTTCAAAGATTTTTATAAAGAATTTTATTTTTTTTAAATAAATCTCTGAATTTAAAAGATTAAAACGATCTGAAAATTATAAAAAATGAAAACATTTACGAAAAGTTTAATAAAATCTCATTTTTGAAATAAATTTTTGGAAACAAAAATTAAAAACATTTAAAACTACTTATTCGACAAAAAGTGTATTAAACTAAGTAGTGGTGAGAATAACCAAAATCTTTTTTTAAAAAAATTTACGAAATTCAATAACACTATTGATTATATGATTAATTCCTAGTTTGTGTGCTTTGTGAGACATGTCTTCCGTTTCTTCTATCCTGTTCAATTTGTATTTGTCGAATATAAAGGGCTTGAACTCGAATTTCACTTCTGATAATATGTCTTAAATGAATCAAAGAATCGATGCCATCTTCGAAGTCTTCTACCAAACCTTCAATTGTAGGAATCATTTGAGTTGGAAATGGATTTTCGACTTTTCTTCGACAAAGAGGACATGTGCTCACAGATTGAAACCAATGTTTAATACAATGTCTGTGAAATGAATGACCACAAACTAAACTGAAAACTTCTTCGGATTCGCTGTTCATTGACTGCAAACAAATACTACAATTGTCTGACTCTTTCGGTGAACTTATCGGTGAAGTTATCTGTGAAGTGGTCTTTAAGTTTTCAGTCAATTTTGTTCCGCATTCAACACAAAATTCATTATTATTTACAAATTCAACAATTTTTCGACACTTTTTGCAAAAATATTTGATTTCAATAATACTATCGTTGAGTGAAGACATAATTCAATTTATATTAAAAATAACTAAAAGTATTTAAATCTAAAATATTGGAATAAAGGAGTGTCGACCAGAATGAGACCACTTTTCAAATAAATCATTAATTGGTTTATAAGTTATAAATTATACACTAAAATCAAAATTTTAGTAAATGTCTCAAAGGATTTGACAAAAAATAAACTTTGAATATAAGTTTTGATAATAAATTTGTTTCTTAAGTTTATCTACGAATGAGTGGAAACAAATTCTTCACAAAACTATTATTATTAGTAAAAAATTTACCCAAAATTTTCACTCTTAATATTACAAACAATATATAACTTCTTTAAAGTTCAAACTATTTAAACAAGATCAACTTAAGATATAGAATATCTTAAATAAATCATTAATTGGTTCTGAAATCTAAATTTTAGTAAATATTTCAAAGGATTTGACAGAAATTAAACTTTTAATATAAATTTTGATAAAAATTTGTTCCTAAAGTTAATAACTTAGTCTACAAATAAGTGAAGTCTTCGCAAACTATTGTTATTTAAATAATTTTCAACTTTTATTAATAATAAATACTTTAGAAAAATTGAAAGGAAAAATATAATAAATTTAAGTAAGGTCAATTGTACTAAATATCTCTTTTCATTTAAAACTAAATTAGATTTTAGAAATTTCTTCTTTAAATAAAATTTAAACTATTTAATCTTGGTCAACTTATATATTGCATTTGTTAATTCATTTCTGATTAAAATTTATAATTACATAAAACTCATAATTAAAACGTTTTACCAAGTACAAATAGAAATGTAACATACGTTTTATCTATTTATTTTTTAAAATATTGAGAAATATGCAAGCAATTGGTTTAAATTAAATTTTGAAATATCACCTTGCATTAACTAAACTTTCTACTAATATCGTGCTTTAAGGTTCGCGACAATTAGCTTGATCAGTTTACTAAAATCGGTTATTTAGAGTATTAAAAACTGTTTTACATCTAAAGCTGCAAAAATAAATGTTACTAAAAACAAACATGTTTAATTGCTCAACTTGTTCATATTAATTGATATTGAACATGGTCAAGATACTAGAAATGTTATCTTATTATAATTTTATTCAATTATAAACTTAATAGTTATTCACTTAAATAATAAAATTATTAAATATTATATTAAATAGACAATATATTACTAGACAATTAAATTTCAAGAGTTTATGACTTATTCAAGATAATTTCTAAATAAAAGTATCTTGCTATATTCTCTTCGATATACCCCCTCTGATCATCACTTAATAATAAGTAAATTACTTTTTGGTATAAATTAAATGCATTTTTTCACTAAATAGTTTTCAAATAACTCTGAAATTTAAAACTTGAAATAAATTAATAACAACTATGAAATCCTTCATTTTATTGTCTCTCATATCAATAGCAGTAACCAAGGTAACTGCACCAGGTAAGTTCATTTTTCTAAATAAAGTTTAAATATATTTTATCTTTTTTTACAATTAAATGATAAAAATATAATTTTAGGTCCGAAGTGTACAAAAGAATCACTACTAATGAAATGTAAAATAGTGACCAAGGTCATTGGAATGGCAGAACCGATATTAGATAAAATTAAGGATAAAATACCAGCGGATGTAAAACCAGCCTTTGAAAAGGCCCTTACTGATTTGAAGAATTTCAAAACTGGCAAAGAAAATATTATGAACAAGGTTAATTCTAACGAATATACCGCAGAACAGGGCTGTGCAGAGGCGGACAAAATGAAAGAACAACTTATTAAAGATATGAGTGAATTGAAAGGTCTTCTTAAAGGAGTTTTTGATAATATTTTTAAAACATTTGAAAAAGGATTGAAAGGAACAAAAGGCAACTAGGTTATTTTGAAGGATTTTATTAATAAAATCACAGTTAATTAAATTTTATTATCCAGGTTTTATTTTTTAAATGGTTATAAACTGAAATTAAACTTTTGTTCAAGATAATTTTTATTTTCTTCAATAAAATATTAATAAAATTATTACTTTTATTATTATATTATTTTTTTATATTAAAATATGTTTTAAGTTATAAATAATAATTAATATTTATTTACTTAAATTAAATTCTTTTGTTTTCGATCGAGTCTTTAGTGATCTCTTCTATGGCCGACAATTCTTTGATAAAAGTGATCAGTTGTTGTGATGTCTGGTCTGTCGAAGTGGACACCACTTCATTCTCAACAAATTCTTTGATATTATTCAGACTTTTAGTCATTTCTTTAATCTCTTGTTTGCCTTCATTTTGTTTTATCAATAGTTTGGAATAATGATCCTGGGTTACATTTATCTTTTCCTTATTATTAGAAATTTTAGTCTCTAATTCTCTAATCTTAGCCTTAGAATCAATTAACTGATTCTTTTCATAAATATACTTGGTCCTATTTTGCTCACACTTTTGCACCAACTCTTTATAGACTATAATTAAGGAATATTTTAAATAAGTTTAATTTAGTGCTAATTACCAAGTTCATTTATTTGAATGAATCCATTTTCATTTCTAATGAATTTATCGATTCCGGCCAAAACCGACAATTCCTCTAAAAGGTCTTTCCGTTGGGGTTCTCTTGTGTCGAACCACTGCTTATTATTTATTTCATTATCTTTTGAATCCATTTCTAATATAAAACAAATAAAAACTTTAGTTAATCTAAAGTAAAAAATTAATTTATTAAAAACAACTCAAAAGAAAAAAATTGAAATCATTTTATTATTTTTTATATAAAAAATAATAATTTCAAAACAGTTTTTAATTCAGTGCAAAAGAGATTCACAAATACTTATAAAAATACTAAAAAAAAACTTAATTTATTGCTTAAAATAGTTTTTTGATAAGAATTTCCTAAATTTTTATTTTCATTTGACCAATCATATTTAATAAGTAAAGGAAATTTTTTGCCTCACCTTTATAATTAAGATTATTTTATCTAGATTATTGGCAATTACTGAACTAAAAATTCAATGCTTTAGAAAAGTTTCATTACTTATATTTTAATAATTAGAGTTCAATAAACTTTGAAATGAATGAATATAAAAGTTTATTCAACCATTTTATGTTTAAAATATAAGTTTCATCAAGATAAAATTTGGTTGAATTTTTATATTTACAAATGTTTATCACTTTTCCAGTAATTTCTCTAAATTTATTATTTTATAAATTAATTGATATGAATATAATCTAAAGTAAAATATATATTCCATATACTTATGAATATCCTTTTGAATTTTAATCGAGTAACTGACAAATAATCTAAAATTTAGATTCTAAATATAGATTATCTAAGTTTATTCAAGATAACCGAACAACTTTGAAAGTTCAAAAAGTTTCAACAATTCTATTAGGTCAGAGATGAGCAATATCCTAGGAAACAGTAACTAATGTAAACAATTTAATAAAATAATGAGAAATAGCGACCATTTGTTTGTCTTGGATACATGTTTGCCGACCCCTGTATTACATTCTAATCTATAATAAATTATAAATAAAAAGATAAATGTTTTCAATGTCATTGAATTAATAGAAATTCAAAACAAAAGAAATTATCTTTAATTTGTATGAAATTAACTCTAAATATGTTTTATTTAACACTAAATTATTTATAGTAAAGAAATTTAGAGATAAAAATAAAATTTAGTTTTAATCAAATATTCATTAATACAAAGAATTGATTTAATTTTTTTTGTAAAACAGTTTTTTTAGAAATATTTTTAAGAAATAAACACTTTTAATAATTTATTATATATTTGAACTAATGTTAAAGAAATTAAATAAAACTATTTTCCGAACATTTTTTTAAATAAAGAATTTTAGTTTTAAATAATTTTGTGAATCAAAACTTTACAAAAAATCTAAATATTAAAACATTGAATCAAAAAAAACTCATTTATGAAATAAATTCTTGAAAACAAAAATAATTAATAAAAAAGAGTACATTTTAGTGAAAACAAAGAATTATTTAATTGATAACAAATCGGGTATTGGACTCATTAGTGGTGAGAATTATCTAAAATTGCATAAAAAGTCGATATTTAATAATTATTGATTAAGAGATGAACTGCCACTTCGATGGCGTTGTAAAACACGCGTTTCTAATCTAATCCGGATATTAAGATGTAATGGACTGAATAGACTGAAGTGTAATTCTTGTGACTCTTCTTCGAACTCTTCTTCGGACTCTTCAGTCATTGGAATCATTTGAGTTATAATTTCATTTTCGACTTTTCTTCGACAAAGAGGACATGTGCTCACAGATTGAAACCAATGTTTAATACAATGTCTGTGAAATGAATGACCACAAACTAAACTGAAAACTTCTTCGGATTCGCTGTTCATTGACTGCAAACAAATACTACAATTGTCTGACTCTTTCGGTGAACTTATCGGTGAAGTTATCTG